>WNWK01020436.1:0-35856 GCA_009830355.1 Cherax destructor | reverse complement strand
TACTACACTGGGTATTTGATTGTAGGTGTATCTGATGGATTCCCCATGAAAGATACCATGTTATTACTGGGTAATAAGATTGAGTCTATTAAATGTACTGAACCAATAATGGTTAATTTTTCCCCGATGTTGGCCATAACTCGGGCAAAATCAAAGGGATGTCTGATGAGAATGTTAACTTGTCCTTAGACGACTCTGATCTCAGACTAGCCAATTTGTTTTACGAGGAAAACTGGTCAGGGCCTCGTAAATTTAGTGAACAGACCCAGATCAAAGCTTCCTATTCCAGAGTTGCAGGATTGCCAGATGTCTCTGTTTCCATGCCCGAGGGACTGTCCTTTGGGAGAACAACGAAAAGACTCCTCACTGAACTACGCTTTTAAGGCAGCCGTGGTAAATCCACTTCAGTTCACCCAGTCAAATATCAACTTTAAAACGGTTACTTAGTCTGCACTGAAACTGGTAAGGAGGTAGAGGGAAGACAGCAGACAGATAGATTAGTAGTTCCGAAAAAATTTAGATCCCAAATTAAATATAGCCCATAACTCTTCCTTAGGAGGCCATTTGGGAATTACCAAAACGATGTATAGAATATTAAAAGAATTCTTTTGGCCAAAGTTAAGGCAAGATGTAAAGAATCATATCCGCTGTTGTCTAGAATGTCAGCAGGTAGGAAAACCTACCTATCAAACCTGTGCCTCTCCATCCCATTCCTGCTAATGGAGACCCTTTTTCAGAATTAATAATAGATTGTGTAGGTCCACTACCTAAGGCTAAGTCTGGAAATCAATATTTATTCACAATCATGGATAGAGTAACCAGATATCCAGAGGCAGTTCCTATGCAGAGTATAAACACCAAAGCAGTTCTTAAAGCCTTAACTAAGTTTATCTCTTGCTTTGGAATTCCTAAATCTATTCAAAGTGATCAAGGTATTAACTTCACTGCTAAAGCATTTAGGGAAGCATTAATTAGGCTGGGAATAGTTCATAACCTATCCACTACCTATCATCCTCAGTCCCAAGGCGCCTTGGAAAGATTCCATCAGATGTTAAAAACAATGATGAAAACTTTTTGCATGCATTTTCCTACAGAATGGGATGAATCACTTCCTCTGTTGCTGTTTGCAATGAGAGAAACGGTGCAAGAGTCTACAGGGTACAGCCCATTTGACCTGACTTTTGGGCACAATGTACGAGGTCCTCTATGGGTGCTCAAGGAAGGATGGATGGGAGAAGACGCCTCTACAACCCTTCTTCAAGGTTGCAGGTAGCACATCAGTTGGCTAAGGCTAATTTAAGGGCAGCTCAGAATACGATGAAACAGAGGTATGACAGAAATTCAAAGTTTCGCTCCTTCCATCCAGGTGATAAGGTGTTGGTACAAGAGCCTATACCTGGCCACACCTTGAAAGCTAGATTTACGGGATCCATGCAAATTGTAAGTAAATTATCTGATGTAAATTATGTGGTATCTCCCCTTGACAAGACCTCAAAAAGTAAAACCTACCACATTAATCAAATTAAAGCCTTTAATACACCAGATAAAGTCCAAGTAATGACTCTGTCCTCTGCCTCTGATGACCCTGACTCTTTGCACTCTGAGATCAATGTAAAGCTTCCAAATTCGGTCCTCCTCAAGGACCCTAGCCCTTTAATGTTAGGGCTGACTAAGAATCAAGTACAGTCATACCTCGGTTAATGATGGCGTCGGATAACGATAAATTCGGTTAGCGATACATTTTTACATCAAAATATTGACTCCATTTATGATGTTTGATTCGGTTTACGATATTCATCCCGGACGCGTCTGCGTGGCGCCCAGCTGTGCGGGCACTCCAGGGAGCGTCAGTGTGCTATTGTTTACAAGCGAGAGCGACCACCACCCACGCATTCATACCAGTATATTGTCATTATTCCACTGTTTTTTAGTGTTTGCAACTGCTAAATAAGCTACCATGGGCCCCAAGAAAGCTCCTAGTACCAAGTCTGTGGTAAAGAGGCTCAGAAATACAGTAGAACTGAAGAAGGAGATATTAGAAAAATATGAAAGTGGAGTGCATATCACTGAGCTGGCCAGGCTGTATGGTACCATCGCTACCATTGTGGCCAAGGGAAATACACGTAAAATCAAGGAAGCTGTTGTTGCGAAAAGAGCATATGTGATCACAAAACAGATATCGCAAGTGCTGGAAGATGTGGAAAATTTGTTGTTGGTGTGGATCAATGAGAAACAGTTATAGGAGATAGTGTTTCGCAGGCAATAATATGTGAAAAAGCAAGGCAGTTGCATGATGATCTCGTTAAGAAAATGCCTGCAATGAGTGCTGAAGTGAGGGAATTTAAAGCCAGCAGACGCTGGTTACAAAAATTTAAGAATCGAAGTGGCATACATAGTGTTGTGAGGCATGGTGAGGCAGCCAGTTGTGACAAAAGTGCGGCTGAAAAATATGTGCCTGAATTCCAGGGGTACATAGAGGCAGAAGAATTCCTCCCCCAACAAGTGTTTAATTGTGATGAAACAGGCCTGTTTTGGAAGAAAATGCCCAACAGGACCTTCATTACTCAGGAGGAAAAGGCACAGACAGGACACAAGCCTATGAAAGACAGGCTAACTTTGATGCTTTGTGCTAATGCCAGTGGTGATTGCAAAGTAAAGCTTTTACTGGTGTATCATTCTGAAAATCCCCAAGTGTTTGGCAGATGCGGTATCACCAAGTCTAACTTGTGTGTGATGTGGAAGTCTAACAAAAAGGCATGGGTCACAAGTGACATTTTCTTAGTGGTTCAATGGCGTGTTTGGCCCCAGTGTGAAGAAATATCTCCAGAAAAATAATTTGCCACTTAAGTGCCTCCTGATAATGGACAATGCTCCTTGTCATCCTCCAAACTTGGTAGAGAAAATTGTGGAGGACTTTAAATTCATCAAAGTGAAGTTCTTGGCCCCTAATACCACTCCTCTCCTCCAGCCCATGGACCAGCAGGTCATTTGCAACTTTAAAAAACTCTACACCAAAGCAATGTTTCAAAAGTGCTTTGATGTGACCACAGACATGAATATAATCCTAAGAGACTTTTGGAAAAATCACCAAAGCAATGTTTCAAAAGTGATTTGATGTGACCACAGACATGAATATAATCCTAAAAGACTTTTGGAAAAATCATTTCCATATCCTGCATTGTGTACACCTTATAGGTAAGGCTTGGGAGGGAGTGACTACCAGGAGTTTGAACTCTGCCTGGAGAAAACTGTGGCCAGACTGTGTCCTAGAGAGAGATTTTGAAGGTTTTGGGGCTGAGCCTCAGAACCCTGAGCCTGAGCCTGAGCCTGAGCCTGAGCCTGAGCCTGAGCCTGTTGTGGAAGAAATTGTGGAACTGGGCAAGTCCATGGGGTTGGAGGTGAGTGGTGAGGATGTGGAACAGTTGGTGGAGGAGCACAATGAAGAGCTAACCACTGAAGATCTGCAAGAGCTTCAACAGCAACTGTAACAAGAGACCACAGGTCAGGACAATGGTTCAGAGGAGGAGGAGGAGGAGGTGGAACAGAGATGGAAGAAGGTGCCTTCTTCAGTGATTAAGGAGATTTGTGGAATGTGGAGCAGGGTGCAAGGCTTTATGGATGAATATCACCCTAACCATGCTGTTGCAGGCCGTGCTGACAACCTGTACAATGACACAGTGGTGTCTCATTTCAGGAATGTGTTGAAGAATCGCCAGACACAGAGCTCCCTGGACAGATTTTTGGTTAGAGAGGGATCCAGTGACTCTCAACCTGGTCCTAGTGGCATTAAAAGAAAAAGGTCAGTAACCCCAGAAAAGAACTTGCCACCTGCAGTGTTAATGGAAGGGGATTCCCCTTCCAAACACTAGCATACTATACTCCATCCTTTCCCCTCCTCCCGTCCTCCACACATCAACAACTCTTCAATAAATGTAAGTGACATGTTATTGTACTATATTTACATGTATTTATTTAATGTTCATTAAATTGTGTAATATTTCATGTCAAAAAGTTCTAAAAAATATTTTATTTTACTACTTTTGGAAATCTGGAACGGATTAATTTTATTTCCATTATTTCTTATGGGGAAAATTGATTCGGATAACGATTGATTCGGTTACAGATACGCCCTCTCTGACGGATTAATATCATTAACCGAGGTATGACTGTAACTAGTTTAACTGCGCTCTTACAGTCTTATCCTGATATTTTTTTGGATGTGCCGAAAAAATGTACACTAGGATATCATGACGTAGATGTTGGAAACTCTAAACCTATTAAACTCTCCCCCTACAGAGCTAATCCTGAAAAACAGAGGCTACTTCAGCAGGAGGTAGAATTTCTGTTAGAGCATGGGTTAGTGGAGGGAGTCATCTAGTCCGTGGGCCTTACCGTGCATCCTTGTTAACAAAGCTGATGGAGGGTTTTGAATGTGTACAGACTACCGTAAGGTGAATGAGGTCACAATTGCAGATGCTTATCCTCTGGCAAGTCTGGATGACGTAATCGACTTTGTGTGTAAGGCTACTTTTGTATCCAAATTAGACCTCCTTAAAGGTTACTATCAAGTACCTTTAACAGATAAGGCGAAAGAAATCTCTGCCTTTGTAATTCCAGGAGGTCATTATCAATATACAGTGGACCCCCGAGTTACGAGCATAATTCATTCCAGAAGGCTGCTCAAGTGCCATTACCGAATGAATTTACTTCCTTAAGAAATAATGTCACGTAGGTTAGTCTATTTCAGACCCCCAAAAATACACTTGCAACAGCACTTACGAAAATACACTTACACAAATGTTCGAGTTTGGAGATGCACGAAAACCGAGGGACCACTGTAATGTCAAGTAGGTTAGTCCATTTCAGACCCCCAAAAATACACTTACAAAAGCACTTACAATACTACACTTACATAATTGTATGATTTCCGAGGTGCTCATAACTTGGGGGTCCACTGTACAGTGACCCCCATCGGAATGAAAAACTCGCCTGCATCATTCCAGAGACTGATCCATCAGGCTATTAAAGGATTTGAAGGCATGGCTGCTTATCTACCTGTTCTTTTTGTTAGTGTGACTTTGTAAATGGTCAAAGTCGGACTGAAACGTCGTCGTAAGCTCCTCTCTTCTATGTGCAGGTTGTGTGTGTATAGATGACATGTTGATGTGTCGGACACTTGGGACCAACATATGTTTAGGCTTAAGGCTCTCTTTGAGACCTTCCAGAGTTTTCACTTAACTGTTAATTTATCTAAGTCATCCTTTGGCCAATCTACTATTAATTTTTTGGGCCATGAAGTAGGTATACCTTTATACCTTTGATATACCTTTGAAGAGTTTCGAGAGTATCTACTCTCTGAGCCCGGCCATGGGCCAGGCTCGTCTGGTGCTTGCCTGGTCAACCAGGCTGTTGCTGCTGGAGGCCCGCTGCCCCACATATCCATCACAGCCTGGTTGATCTGGCACCTGGTGAAGATATTTGTCCAGTTTCCTCTTGAAGGCTTCTACACTGGTTCCAGCCGTGTTTCGGATATCTTCTGGTAAGATGTTGAATAGTCTGGGACCCCGGATGTTAATACAGTGCTCCCGTATTGTCCCCACCGCACCCCTGCTCCTCACTGGGTTTATTTTACACTTTCTCCCATATCTCTCACTCCAGTATGTTGTTATGGCAGTGTGCAGATTTGGGACCAGGCCCTCAGTGGCAAAGTGGCCCCTAAATTTGCAAAAATTCTGGCCATTAAAAATTATCCAGTACCCCCTGACAGGAAATCCCTTCAACATTTTCTAGGGATGGTAGGGTTTTATAGAAGATTCTGAAAAAATTTTGCAGGTATTGTTGCCCCTCTAACCTCGCTTACCAGTCACAAAGTTCCCTTTAATTTGACCCCAGAATGTCAAAATGCCTTTACGAAAGCAAAGGGATTACTTTGTACCGCACCCATTCTTTTGTCTCCAGACTTTTCAAAACCCTTCTCCCTACAGGTAGACGCTTGTGAGTCTGGAGTGGGGGCAGTACTTCTGCAATCTGGGGATGATGGGTTGCAGCCTGTGGCCTACTTTTCGGCCAAATACCATCCACAACAGAGGGCCTACTCCACTATAGAGAAGGAGGCCCTGGCTCTGATATTAGCATTAGAGCATTTTGACATCTACCTAGGCCAGTCCTCATAGGTGGTCACCATCATCAGCGACCACAACCCTCTGGTGTACCTCCAATCCATGAAAAATCACAACACAAGACTCATGAGATGGAGCCTCAGACTGCAACCTTATTCATTTTGTATTAAACACATTCCTGGCAAAGACAATACGCTGTCTGATGTGTTATCTCGAATTTATTAGGTTAGGATGTGTTAGGGACTTTGGGTAGAGCCAACTCTTTTTTTTCCCCTTGTGGGTTTTTTTTTTTTAGTGAGGGGATACTCTGCTACCGACCGCAGGTATCTTGGACTTACGTTAGCCCTACCATCTGCTGTCTCACTCTAAAGTTTAAAGCCGGACTTTATGTCTCGAGAAAAGTTTAGCTTTATCTAATGAGTGGGATGGTTGAGGGGAAAGGCGGTCCCATTATTATAATGTGCCATGGCAGCACTCTACCCATTTTGAGGTGGAAGCCTAGTCCTGAGCTCTCTTGGGGTAGGGGTGTTGCACGCAAAGAGTACGTCCCCTTATTCGGAGCATGTTAAACACACCCACATAGGCTGCCTCACCAACCAGCGAACCATCTTGTTAAGGATTTGGTGATCGGGGCCCCATCACCAGATCAACAACTTGGTTCAGCCAATCATAATGTGGGTCTGGCAATGATAAAGGTAACGTGGATTCCACTCACATTTTTGCCATTGTCATTCCCACCCTGCGCTGGTTGTCATACGGTTGTCTCTGTCTCTTGGCTGCTGTTTTGCCTTGACTACCGTGGCGTGCACTAATACTACTCTATTTGTATATAGTGTACATAATTTGTATAAAGACAAATACTTGGTGAAGGAATATACAAAAACTCAGATATACAGTGGCCCCTCGGTTTTCGTTCACCTCCAAACTCGAACATTTATGTAAGTGTATTTTTGTAAGAGCTTTTGTAAGTGTACTTTTGGGGGTCTGAAACGACTAATCTAATTTACATTTGTTCTTATTGGACCAAATTCGTTCGGTAACGGCACTCGAACAGCATTCTGGAAAGAATTTTCAACGAAAACCGAGGGTCCACTGTATATATATTTGCTTGGTGAAGGAAAATACAATTCAAAGCATTTTCTATTGTGTTTCTTTGCTCCAAGCTCCCTTTTACACTCAGGATAACAGGCCTTAGAACCTGAGGTTGTAATAGACACCGTTTCAGGGTCCTCTTCAGTGAAAAAGTCTAACTTTAAGTCAGTCAGTCAGTCAGTAAATCAGTCAATTAGTCAGCCAGTCAAGTTAGTCAGTCAAGTCAGTAAGTCAGTCAGTAATACAGTCAGTCAGTAAGACAGTCAGTCAGTAAATCAATCAGTCGAGTCAGTAAGTCAATCAGTCAGTAAATCAGTCGAGTCAGTAAGTCAATCAGTCAGTCATCACACAAACTCATAATTACCATTAACTGGTGAGTCTAATATTCTTTCAAAAGTGCACTAATATTACTTATACCATTTTTACAAAAATGCAATAGTCTGCATAATGGCAAATCTTCTATTTTTTGTGAATAAAAAATCAAAATAGAAAGCAAGAGTAACATAGGAAAGGCCTAAAGATGTGACTAATGAACAGATAATATCTTATTTTAGTGCCAGGAATGTCTGCACTGTTTATTCTGGACCCTATTTTGAAATTGACAACTTTTTTATTTTGCATGAAATTGGCCAAATTGCCAATTTCTGACCACTTTATTGGGTAGTTGAAATCGGTAAATTGGTGGTTTCAATCGATAGAACAAATAGAGTTCTAAAGAAATAGCTATGAGTTTGGTCGACTGGAACAATGGAATTGGCCCAAAATAGGGCTTAAAGTCGGCGAAATTGCCGATGCACATATATCGCCGAGATCACTAAATTCGCGAGAGCGTAATTCCGTAAGTTTTCCATCAAATTTCATACTTTTGGTGTCATTACCATTGGGAAAAGATTCTCTATCATTTCATAAGAAATTATTTTTTTTTTTTTTTCGAAAATTTTGCAACAGGAGACACCTCAGGATTAGGGGTTGCGACAGTCAAAGGGTTAATAATGGTAACACAATAATAATCACTCCGAGGCGTATAAAATGTTAATATAGACATTTTGCATAATCCATTTATGATATTTTTTCAAAACTATATAATAAACACGCTACGTAACATATACACATATAAATTAACATAAATATGACATGTTTTTCCAGTCGGCTTCACGGAGTGAACAGAATTCATTTGTGTCCAGGCTGGTAACAGCAGCAGCAGCAACAATTGGTTTATTTACAAAACTTGCGAAACTTCTACACTCTCATTCTCTCTCGTTCATTCATTTAATCTTGTTTACTCACCTCCCACTTTACATTAAGACTGACTCTACCACTGCCTCTACTACCACTGCCTCTTACTACCACTGCCTCTACTACCACTGCCTCTTACTACCACTGCCTCTACTACCACTGCCTCTTACTACCACTGCCTCTACTACCACTGCCTCTTACTACCACTGCCTCTACTACCACTGCCTCTACTACCACTGCCTCTTACTAACACTGCCTCTTACTACCACTGCCTCTACTACCACTGCCTCTACTACCACTGCCTCTTACTACCACTGCCTCTTACTACCACTGCCTCTACTACCACTGCCTCTACTACCACTGCCTCTACTACCACTGCCTCTACTACCACTGCCTCTTACTACCACTGCCTCTACTACCACTGCCTCTACTACCACTGCCTCTACTACCACTGCCTCTTACTACCACTGCCTCTACTACCACTGCCTCTTACTACCACTGCCTCTACTACCACTGCCTCTTACTACCACTGCCTCTACTAACACTGCCTCTTACTACCACTGCCTCTTACTACCACTGCCTTTTACTACCACTGCCTCTTACTACCACTGCCTCTTACTACCACTGCCTCTTACTACCACTGCCTCTTACTACCACTGCCTCTACTACCACTGCCTCTACTACCACTGCCTCTACTACCACTGCCTCTTACTACCACTGCCTCTACTACCACTGCCTCTTACTACCACTGCCTCTTACTACCACTGCCTCTAATACCACTGCCTCTTATACCACTGCTTCTTACTACCACTGCCTCTTACTACCACTGCTTCTACTACCACTGCCTCTAATACCACTGCCTCTAATACCACTGCCTCTTACTACCACTGCCTCTTACTACCACTGCCTCTACTACCACTGCCTTTACTACCACTGCCTCTTACTACCACTGCCTCTTACTACCACTGCCCCTTTCTACCACTGCCTCTACTACCACTGCCTCTTACTACCACTGCCTCTTACTACCACTGCCTCTAATACCACTGCCTCTTACTACCACTGCCTCTTACTACCACTGCCTCTTACTACCACTGCCTCTTACTACCACTGCCTCTTACTACCACTGCCTCTACTACCACTGCCTCTTACTACCACTGCCTCTACTATCACTGCCTCTTACTACCACTGCCTCTTACTACCACTGCCTCTAATACCACTGCCTCTAATACCACTGCCTCTACTACCACTGCCTCTTACTACCACTGACTCTTACTACCACTGCCTCTAATACCACTGCCTCTTACTACCACTGCCTCTTACTACCACTGCCTCTTACTACCACTGCCTCTTCTACCACTGCCTCTACTACCACTGCCTCTACTACCACTGCCTCTACTACCACTGCCTCTTACTACCACTGCCTCTTACTATTGTGACCCCAGAATGGGCCCCAATGTATATACCTATGTATGATATATTTCATGTATATTTCCATTTTCTATAATTTTATATTGCTGATATTCTCGATAATAGCTAAATCGTTAATATCGTGCTTTATACTATTATTGGACTTATATTTGACTTAGCTATGTTCATTAGGTAGGATGTAACATTATATATTATGCTCATGTTTGTAGTAGCTGCCCTGGAGTTGGCAAACTACCGATTATGACACTAGGCTTGTTATTCTGCCGGCGTCTAGTTGCTGGGAGGGAGTCACGTGATTCCACCTGAGGTGGGTGGCTGCTGCTCCTTCCTCGAGAGCACTACACAGCTGGACATCGTTAACCCTTTGACTGTTTCGGACGTATATATACGTCTTACGAGCCAATGTTTCGGACGTATTTATACGCCTAAATTCTAGCGGCCTCAAATCAAGTGGGAGAAAGCTGGTAGGCCCACATGTGAGAGAATGGGTCTGTGTGGTCAGTGTGCGCAGTATAAATAAAATCGGGCAGCCAGTGGTGCATTGTGGGAAAGCCATTTCAGTAGTCCATGTTCAGCATCCCTAGCGTAAGAAATATCTGACTCCCCGGCGAATCTGGGACTCTTCTCTTCCCCAGTGATAGCTCTAACACAGATGGAAGTGTCTCTGAAGATGAATTTCAAGGTTTTGAGGAGTTTGTGACCGAAAGCAATGCCCAGGATACCAGAAGGAAAGAAGGAAGAAAGAAAGAAAGGAAGGAAGGAAGAGATGAGAGGAAGGAAGGAAGGAAGAGATGAAAGGAAGGAAGAAAAGAAGAGATGAAAGGAAGGAAGGAAAGAAGAGATGAAAGGCAGGAAGGAAAGAAGAAGGAAGGAGGAAAGGAAGGAAGGAAAGAAGAAAGAAAGAAAGGAAGGAGAGATGAGAGGAAGGAAGGAACAAAAGAAGTAAGAAAGGAAGGAGAGATGTGAAGAAGGAACAAAAGAAGTAAGAAAGGAAGAAAAAAAGAAGGAATGAATGAATGAAGGAAGGCAGGAAGGAAGAGATGAGAGGAAGGAAATATGTAAGAAAGGAAGGAAGAAAGGAAGCTAGGAAGGAGGTTGTGGGGAAGCAGACATGGGTCCCCTTTTGTGTTGACAGGTTGACAGCAGTGAGATTGGTGAGTAATGGTATAATATGTCATTTTGACAGCTGCCTTACCCTGACTCAGCAAATTTAGATGTCCACACACACACAGCTTCAAGCTCTAAGGGAAGTAGGTAGGCAAGTAAGTAGGTAGGCAAGTAGGTAGGCAAGTAGGTAAGTAGGTAGGCAAGTAGGTAAGCAAGTAGGTAAGTAAGTAGGTAAGCAAGTAGGTAAGCAAGTAGGTAAGCAAGTAGGTACGTAAGTAGGTACGTAAGTAGGTACATAAGTAGGTACGTAAGTAGGTATGTAAGTAGGTAGGAAGGACTGTGGGGAAGAAGAGCATAGGACCCCATGGGTGTTGACAAGGCAGTGAGGGTGGTGAGTGGTGGTATAATATGTCATTTTGACAGCAGCCGCACCCTGACTCAGCATATTTATAAGTCCACACACTCACAACAACCAGCTTCCAGAAGCTATTATCAGTTCTATGAAGTGTCCAGTGACTATATATGTGTATATATAGAAACCAGAAGGAAGGAAGGAGATGAAAAGAAGGAAGGACAGTATGAAAGGAAGGAAGGCAGGAAGGAAGGAAGGAAGGTAGGAAGGAATGACGACCCAGAAACAACAACCAGCTTCCAGAAGCTAATAGCAATTCTATGAAGTGTCCAGTGATTATATATGCATATATATAGAAACCAGAAGAAAGGAAGGACGAGATGAAAGGAAGGAATGTAGGAAAGAAGGTTAGAAGGAATGTAGGAAGGAAGGAAGGACGGAATGATGACCCACACACAACCACCAGCTTTCAGAAGCTTATAGCAGTTCTAGGCACGTGTCCAGTGACTGTGTGTATATATAGAAACCAGAAGGAAGAAAGGACGAGATGAAAGGTAGGAAGGAAGGAAGGAAGGAAGGAAGGAAGGTAGGTAGGTAGGTAGGTAGGTAGGTAGGTAGGTAGGTAGGTAGGTAGGTAGGTAGGTAGGTAGGTAGGTAGGTAGGTAGGTGGGTTTGGGTGGGTTTTTGGTTGGGTGGTTGGGTGGGTGGGTGGGTGGTTGGGTTGGTTGGGTGGGTTTTTGGTTGGGTGGGTGGTTTTCAAGGAAGGAAGGAAGGAAGGAAGGAAGGAAGGTAGGTAGGTTAGGTAGGTAGGTAGGTAGGTAGGTAGGTAGGTAGGTAGGTAGGTAGGAGGAAGGAAGGAAGGAAGGAAGGAAGGAAGGAAGGAAGGAAGGAAGGTAGGTAGGTAGGTAGGTAGGTAGGTAGGTAGGTAGGTAGGTAGGTAGGTAGGTAGGTAGGTAGGAAGGAAGGAAGGAAGGAAGGAAGGAAGGAAGGAAGGAAGGAAGGAAGGAATGTAGGAAGGAAGGAAGGAAGGAAGGAATGAAGGAATGACGACCCAGACGACCATGAACCTAGGATAACTACCTAACACAACTGCCTGCTGCCACTTTGAAGAAAACTGCTCAGAAGAGATGTTTTGTCTGTGCATATACAAAAAAAAACACCCACAAAAATGCAGAGACACTCGTTTTTAGTGTGAGGAATGTAAAACACCACTGTGCATGGAACCATGTTTCAAAGAGTTCCACAAGCTGCAGAACGTCTATGAACATGTCCAGTGACTGTACATTTGTATATACAGTGGTACCTCGAGTTACGATATTTTTTCGTTCGAGAATGCTGTTCAAGTGCCATTACCAAACGAATTTATCCCCATAAGGAATAATGTAAAATAGACTAGTCCTTTTACACCCCCAAAAATATACCTACAAAAGCATTTAAAAAAATAAACTTACATAAAAGGGCGATTTTGGGGACCATCGTAACTCGAGGTACCACTGTATTAATATTGTTTATTATGTCATATTAGATGAATTGTGGTAGATAAATAAGCCATAGAGTTGATATTAGTGTCATATTGAAGGACTATCTTGTCCTGCCTCCAAACAAACACTCCTGCTTCTCTCATATGCCAACAAGAGTCTTCAATAAAGGTAAAACTGATTTAAATGTTCATTTATTAAATAAAATTAGTGCTTTATATTTATTTCTCATTGTTTTCTGTATGTAAAACTATAGTATTTATTCTTTAAAAAAATGAATTTTTTTGTGAATATTTTTCGGTGGAACGATTAACTGTATTTACATTATTTCTTATGGGAAATATTGCTTCAACTTTCGGCTGCTTCGAGTTTAGGCCTAGCTCCTGGAACGGATTATGGCCAAAACTCGGGGTTCCACTGTACTCATCTCCCAAAATTAACAACACAAACACTATACAGTGGACCCTCGGTTTTCGCCGAAAATTCTTTCCAGAATGCTGCTCAAGTGCCATTACCGAACGAATTTACTTCCTTAAGAAATAATGTCACGTAGGTTAGTCTATTTCAGACCAACAAAAATACACTTGCAAAAGCACTTCCGAAAATACACTTACATAAATGTTCGAGTTTGGAGATGACCGAAAACCGAGGGACCACTGTACAGTGGAGCCTCGGAAATCGAACACTCCCAACTTGCCCTATTATGTAAGTTTATTATTGTAAGTGGTTTTATAGGTGTATTTTTGGAGGTCTGAAACGGAGTAATCTAATTTACATCATTCCTTATGGGAATAAATTCGTTTGGTAACAGCACTTGAACAGCATTCTGGAATGAAGAATGTTCGATTTCCGAGGGTCCACTGTATATTATCACCACCATGAATACGAAAATTTCCAAATTTTATAAGATTATTTCAAAACTAAAATGGTTTCAATCTCATTATGTATAATGTGCCAAAATATAATACTGTTACTCGTTATTCAATTACTTGTTAATTTAATTACTGCTAAACCACTACTACCTCTGTTGATATATAAAAAAATATTGTTCAATTCGAACCAACCATACCTATGTCTAGTATTAAGTAGTCAGTTAAGCATTAAGTTTAGTCTACCCAAAATGCTCCGGCATGATAGTGGCTTTCTTTGCACCTAGCAAATCAATATTGAAATTACACATTGTAAACTATGCAAGGAAATAAAATCCTTAATTCTTAAATACTTCAAGACTACTTAAGTCTAGACAGGTGAAGAGTGGTAGATTACAAATATTAACCCTTTCAGGGTCGGTGCCATTCTTGTACGGCTTGAGAGCCAGGGTCAGTACCGTACTTATACACAAAAATTCTAGCACCTTCAATTTGAGCGGGAGAAAGCTGGTAGGCCTACATGTGAGAGAATGGGTCTGCGTGGTCAGTGTGCGCAGTACAAAAAAAATCTTGCAGCACGCAGTGCATAATGAGGAAAAAAAACTCTGACTGTGTTTTTGGTTTAAAACAGCGACTTTGCAGTGTATTTTCATATGGGATTGTTGCATGCAAAGAGTACGTAACCTTTATTCGGAGCATGTTAAACACACCCACATAGGCTCCCCTCCAACCAGCGAACCATCGTTAAGGGTTTGGCGATGGGGCCCCATCATCAAATCAACGACTCGGTTCAGCCAATTATAATGCGAGTATGACAATGACAAAGGTGACGTGGATACCACTCACAGTTTGTCATTGGAATTCCTGCATAGAGATGGTTGTGGAAGGTTGTCTCTGTCTTTTGGCTGCTGTTTTGCCTTGACAACCGTGGCGTGCACTAAATACTACTCTTTCTGTATATAGTGTACATATGTGTAAAGCCCTTTTCTATTTACTTGGTGAAGGAAAAGACAAAAGTCTGATATAATCATAATTGCTTGGTAAAGGAAATACAAATTCAAAGCATTTTCTACTGTGTTTCTTTGCTCCAAGCTCCCTTTTACACTCAGGTTAACAGGCTATTGAACCTGAGGTTTCTTGGTCTCATTTGATAGAATGAAAGATATATTACAGAAACAGAGATGATTTTGATTAGTTTCATGATGAAAAGTACCTTGAAATTGAGCTCAAAGTAGCGGAAATGTTCGATTTCTGTCGATGTTCAAAAGTAAACAAATCACGCCACGCATCTAATGTGCATCAGCTGGTGGGTCTAATATATGTTCATGAATGTGCTGATATTATTTATACAATTATTACAATATTGCATAACAGTAAATCTTTTATTTTATGGTGTGAATAAAAAATTGAAATAGAATTCATTTGTAAAGCCTGATAATGTAACTAATGAACAGAGGAAATGTTAGTTTAGTGCCAGGAATGCCTGCATTGTTTATTCTGGCTGCTATTTTGAAACTGGAATATTTTGAACTTTGTGTTAAAGTGACCAAATTACCAATTTCTAATCACTTTATTGAGTAGTTGAAACAGTTGACTGGGCGATTTCTTGTGCTCAATCGATAAATGGCGAAATAGCTAAGAATTTGGTCGACTGGAATAATGTAATTGGCCTAAAATGGAAGTCAAATTGGGCAAAATCACCGATGCGTAAATATCACTTATGCAGCAAAATTCGTGAGAGTAATTTCGTCAATTATCCATCAAATTTCATACTTTTTCTTTTATTAACTTCGGAAAAAGACTACCATTTTATAAGAAAAAATTCTTCGACCCCTGGCTGTCACTGAGATTGGCAAAAAAAAAAAAAAAAAAAAACTTGCTCTCAGTGTTGAAAAATATTAGAAAGAAATTTCTTTTTATTATTTCTTACCAAAATGTTAAGAATATTTTTCTGATTGTTTTCAAAAGAAATAAAAAATTTGCGATCAGTACTTACTGAGGTATAGAGGCGTGAAGTTGACAGAAAAAGAACTGCTTACGGCAACATCGGCGACTGCCGCTCACTCGGTAATATTATTTTTACTTTTATTCTATTTTTTCTTTTGCTTTCTAATATTTTATTTTTTCAAGTAACTTTTGTGGACTGTGAGACTAATATACAGTGGTCCCTCGACTAACAATCTTAATCCGTTCCAGGAGCTAGACCTCAACACGAAAAATTCGTAACTCAAAACCTTATTTCCCACAAGAAATAATGTAAATACAATTAATCTGTTTCCACCCAAAAATTTTCACCAAAAATTCCTTTTTTTAAAGAATAAATACTATAGTTTTACATACAGAAAACAATGAGAAATAAATATAAAGCACTAATTATAATGGACAAATGAACAGTTAAATAAGTTTTACCTTTATTGAAGACTCTTGTTGGCGTATGAGAGTTTGTTTGGAGGCAGAACAAAATAGTCCTTCAATATGACAATAATAGCAATTCTACAGCTTATTTATCTAGCACAATTCATATAATATGACATAATAAACAATATTAATAACATAGAAACATGATATAAACTCTAGAATGAATAAAACATGTCATTACGAATCTAAGGAGTGGTGGAGTGTGTTGGTGTTGTTGTTGGGTATAAGGGCCACTGACCATAAGCCGTGGTGGTAGTCGGTTTCAGCAGAAAGCCATCACCACTATCACACAAACAATGTGCATAATTTATAAATAAGAAATATTTACACTTTAATTTATAAATAAGAAATATTTACACTTTAATTTATAAATAAGAAATATTCACACTTATATAAATAAGAAATATTTACACTTACCTTGGAGGAGATGGTGGCAGAGGGCAGCGCTCTTGTCAGTGTCCCTATAATCCTCAAACATTGTAGAACTTAAGTTTTGTGTTGTCATTTTCTATCGATTAATCGCTTAACTTACTTAAGTAAGTTTATTCAGGTATACACAAATCCAGTTATACATAGATTATCATACATAGCAGCATGTGTAGAAAACCTAGGATAACCTAAAAAAAGTCAGACAGAGTGACTTACAGTGGACCCCCGAGTTACGAGCACCTCGGAAATCGTACAACTATGTAAGTATAATATTGTAAGTGCTTTTGTAAGTGTATTTTTGGGGGTCTGAAATGGACTAACCTACGTGACATTATTCCTTAAGGGAGAAAATTCGTTCGGTAATGGCACTTGAGCAGGCTTCTGGAATGAATTATGCTCGTTACTCGGGGGTCCACTGTATTTCCATTGCTACACTGTTAATGCTACACTTTATCACTGGCTGGTGCTATAACCTTTATCGACTTGTGAAGCTTCTTTGGACCCATGGTGACTTATTTCACAGTGACAATCACTAAACCAACAATAAACACAATAAATTTATTGTGAAATGTTTGAAAGAGCGTGCTGGGTATTGTTCACTCAAGTGTAAACAACGCTAGACTGGCGTTTTGCGTGGCGAGGCGCTCAAGCGCAGGCAGGCGGACAAGTCTGGTACGGACCGCTACACGAGTAAAAACCGCTACACAAGAAAAATATTGACCGTAAAAATCAACCTTTACACGAAAAAATCGTTATTCAGACAGACCATTACTCAGGGTTCTACTGTAATGCATAATGGCTGGCTGGCTGGCTTTGGCAGTCTCTCTGTCTATATCTCTATCTCTGTCTCTCTCTCACATGTACATATAAGTAGAGTTATTATAGTGTAAATTACCTAGGATAACCCAAAAATTCCAGGCAAAGTGCTATACAGTGCTTGTAGATATAAGACATAATAAGCATGATGCAAGTAATACGCATTTTCACTTGCTCAGGAATCAGGGAGCGGTTCGTAAACGAACAGGTTTACGAGCCGCTCACTGAGACAGAGAGACAAGCAGACGGAAAGACACACACACACAGGCAGAAAGACCGAGACACACAGGCAGACAGAAAGACAGACAGACACACAGGAAGACAGATAAGCAGAGCTAGACAGATAGATACAGACAGACATACAGTGGTCCCTCGGTTTTCGCCGAAAATTCGTTCCAGAATGCTGCTCAAGTGCCATTACCGAATGAATTTACTTCCTTAAGAAAATACACTTACATAAATGTTCGAGTTTGGAGATGCACGAAAACCGAGGGACCACTGTACATGTTTATGTGTAACAGTGAAAACAAATAAAGCCAGGGTTCCCTGCAGCAGTGCTTTATCATCAAGTGTCACTCCACTGCTTACCCTGTCAGCAGTTTAGTGACTCATCATAAACACCGTGCTACAAGGAGTTTCATATATACTCCAGCGTGTCTAAAACATTGCTGAGACCTATAAATACTTTGTATATATTTCTAGACAATAGTAAATGACCAAGGCAGGTGAAAATATTCTCCTGTTGGTGTGATTGTGACTATGTGAGTACTATTTCAGTACCTAATACAGTGGGACCCCGGAAATCGGCTGTAATCCATTCCAGGAGCTAGGCCTAAAATTGAACTGGCCAATTTCTGAACCATTATTTCCCAAAAGAAATAATGTAAATACAATTACAGTGGACCCTCGGTTAACGAAAGGTTTAGTTAACGAAAAAATCGGTTAACGAAAGCTTTTTTCGCAATCGGATAGCGAAAAAAGCTCAATTAGCAAAACGTATTAGACGTGTCTGCCTGCTCCACGCCTGGCCTACGCCTGTGCAAGACGCCAGTGTAGCGTTGTTTACCATTGAGAGAACATTACCCAGCACGCTCTTTCAAACATTCACAATACATTTGGTGTCTTTTTTGGTGGTTTAGTGATTGTCACTGTGAAATAAGTCACCATGGGTCCAAAGAAGCTTCCTAGTGGCACCCCAGTGGTAGCAGGCATGCAGGGAGTGTAGCATTCATGCAGGGAGTGTAGCATTCATGCAGGGAGTGTAACATTCATGCAGGGAGTGTAGCAGGCATGCAGGAAGTGTAGCATTCATGTAGGGAGTGTAGCATTCATGCAGGGAGTGTAGCAGGCATGCAGGGAGTGTAGCAGGCATGAGGGAGCATAGCGTTCATGCAGGGAGTGTAGCATTCATGCAGGGAGTGTAGCATTCATGCAGGGAGTGTAGCAGGCATGCAGGGAGTGTAGCAGGCATGCAGGGAGTGTAGCAGGCATGCAGGGAGTGTAGCAGGCATGCAGGGAGTGTAGCAGGCATGCAGGGAGTGTAGCAGGCATGTAGCAGGCATGCAGGGAGTGTAGCAGGCATGTAGGGAGTGTAGCAGGCATGCAGGGAGTGTAGCAGGCATGCAGGGAGTGTAGCAGGCATGCAGGGAGTGTAGCAGGCATGCAGGGAGTGTAGCATTCATGCAGGGAGTGCAGCAGGCATGCAGGGAGTGGGGATTTCCCTTCCAATCACTAACCCCTCCCCCTGTCCTCCTCCCTATCTTCCAGATGCCAGCAAGTCTCTTCAATAAAGGTAAGTAAATGTTATTTTAAATGTTTATTTCAATATTTATTTATAAATTTAATATTGTATGTAGTATTTGTGTGTGTTTTCTGTATGTAAAACTATAGTTATTCTTTAAAAAATGTATTTTTTGTGAATATTTTTGGATGTCTTTAACGGATTAATTGTATTTACATTATTTCTTATGGGAAATAAGAGTTTGGATTACGAAAGATTCAGATTAAGTAATAGCTCCTGGAATGGATTAATTTTGTTAACCGAGGGTCCACTGTAATCCGTTGCAGACACCCAAAAATATTCACCAAAAATACATTTTTTAAAGATTAACTATAGTTTTACATACACAAAACACAATACCAAAACATAATAACACATAATAACAAGAAATAATAATAATTAATAAATAACATAATAATATATAACATTTACTTACCTTTATTGAAGAGACTTGCTGGCATCTGGAAGATAGGGAGGAGGACAGGGGGAGGGCTTAGTGTTTGGAAGAGGAATCCCTCTCCATAAGGACTTCAGGTATCAAAGCTCTATCTGGGGTTACTTCCCTTCTTGGTCTTTTAATACCACTAGGACCAGCTTGAGAGTCACTAGACCCCGGTCACACAAAATAACTGTCCAGAGAGGTCTGTTTCTGGCATCTCTAACATTTTCCTGAAGTGGGACAAGGTTTTGTCACTGAACATGTTGTAGATATGGCTTGTTTCACCTTGCTCAGGGTGGTGTTTTTCAACAAATGTCTGCACCTTATTCCACATAGAACAAACTTCCTTAATCTCAGAAGAAGTTACTTCACCCTGTCCATCTTCCTCCTCCTGTGAATCAATTTTCTCTACTGTGGTCTGATGCTGTTGGAGATAAAGCTCTTCCAGCTCTTCAGTGGTTAGCTCTACCCTGTGGTCCTCCACCAACTCTTCCACATCTTCGCCACTCACCTCCAACCCCAGGCAGTTCCCCGATGCCACAATTCCTTCCACAACAGGCACAGGGTTGTCAGGGTCAGGGTCAGCCTCAAACCCTTCAAAATCCCTCTGTTGGACACAATCTGGCCACAATTGTCTCCAAGCAGAGTTCAAAGTCTTGGAAGTCACTCCCCCCCAAGCTTTACCTATAAGGCTTATGCAATGGAGGATACTGAAGTGATCTTTCCAGAACTTTCTTAGGGTCAACTCAGTGTCCGAGGTCACTTCAAAGCACTTTTGAAACGCTGCTTTTGTGTAGAGTTTTTTGAAGTTACAAATGACTTGCTGGTCCATGGGCTGGATGAGAGGAGTGGTGTTAGGAGGCAAGAACTTCACTGTGACGAAATTGAAGTCCTCAGACAAATAGTCTGCCAAGTTGTGAGGATGAGCAGGAGCATTGTACATAACCAGGAGGCACTTGAGTGGCAATTTTTTTTCCAGGAGGTATTTTTTCATACTGGGGCCAAACACTCCAGTGAACCGTTCCAGGAAAATTGCCTTCATGATCCATGTCTTAGTGTTAGCTTTCCAAAACACACAAATTATTCTTGTTGACATTGTGTTTCTTGAACACTATGGGATTTTCAGTGATACACCAGTAAAGGCTTCACTTTGAAATCCCCACTAGCATTACTACACAACATGAGAGTTAGCCTGTCTTTCAAAGGCTTGTGTCCTGGCAGTGACTTTTCCTCCTGAGTAATGAAGGTCCTCTTTGGCATTTTCTTCCAAAAGAGGCCTGTTTCATCACACTTAAACACTTGTTGGGGTTCGAATTTTTCAGTGTCTACGAACCCATTAAATTCACTCACAGACTTTTCAGCAGTACGTTTGTCTAAACTGGCTGCCTCACCATGCCTTACAAAACTGTGTATGCCACTACGTTTCTTAAACCTTTGACTGTCGCAACCCCAAATCCTGAGGTGTCGCAAAATTTTTGAAAAAAAAAAAAATTTTCTTATGAAATGATAGAGAATCTTTTCCCGATGGTAATGACACCAAAAGTATGAAATTTGATGGAAAACTTACGGAATTACGCTCTCGCGAAGTTAGTGATCTCTGCGATATAAATGCATCAGCAATTTCGCCGACTTTGAGCCCTATTTTCGGCCAATTTCATTGTTCCAGTCGACCAAACTCATAGCTATTTCTTTAGAACATTTGTTCTATCGAGTGAGTACAAGAAACCACCAATTTACCGATTTCAACTACCCAATAAAGTGGTCAGAAATTGGCAATTTGGGAAATTTCATGCAAAATAAAAAAGATGTCAATTTCAAAATAGTGTCCAGAATAAATAATGCAGACATTTCTGGCACTAAAATAAGATTTTCTCTGTTCATTAGTCACGTCTTTAGGCCCCTCTTATATTACTCTTGCTTTCTATTTTGATTTTTTATTCACACAAAAAATAGAGGATTTACTGTTATGCAGACTACTGCATTATTGTAAAAATGGTATAAATTATATCAGTGCACTTGTGAAAGAATATTAGACTCACCAGTTGACATGTATTGGATGCGTGGCGTGATTTGTTTACTCTTGAAGATTGGCAAAAATCAAACATTTCAGCTACTTTGAGCTCAATTTCAAGGTCGTTTTCATCATGAAACTAATCAAAATCATCTCTATTTCTGTAATATGTTTTCTATTCTATCAAATGAGACTACGAAAAAGAGAATACAACCATAAATACTTTTCGAAAATACACCTCAAAGTCGGCGTTTTAATCCAAAAACAAGGCCGGTGTTTTTTTTCTTCTCATTATGCACTGCATGCTGCAGGATTTTTTTATACAGCGCACACTGACCACACAGACCCATTCTCTCACATGTGGGCCTACCAGCTTTCTCCCGCTTGATTTGAAGCCGCTAGAATTTTTGAGTACAGTGGACCCCCGAGTTTCGTAAAAACTTCACTCCTGAAGTCTGCTCAAAGTGCCATTACCGAACGAATTTACTTCCTTAAGGAAAAATGTCACGTAGGTTAGTCTATTTCAGACCCCCAAAAATACATTTCCACAAGCACTGACAATATTATACTTATATAATTGTACGATTTCCGGGGTGTACGAAACTCGGGGTCCACTGTATATATACGTTCGAAACTGTGTCTCGTAAGATGTATATATATGACCAAAACAGTCAAAGGGTTAAATCTGTCAAACCAGCCATTGCTGGCCTTAAAAGCACTCAAATCAGCATTGGTTCCAGGCACTGTCTTGATAAGATCTGCATGCAACTGCCTTGCCTTTTCACAAATTATCGCCATGGAAACACTATCACCCGCTATCTGTTTTTCGTTGATCCACACCAGCAACAACTTCTCAATCTCAGCCACTGTTTGTGATCTATTTTTGGCAAACATGTTAACACCTTTTGCAACATCAGCTTTCTTGATTTCTTTTCTCTTTGCCAGGATAGAGGTGATAGTAGATTTGTTTTTCTTGTACATCCTGGCAAGCTCCCCCTCAAATATGCAACTCACATATTTTTCTGCAATCTCCTTTAGTTCGATGGTGTTCCTCACTTTCTTAACCACAGGGGTGCCACTAGGAAGCTTCTTTGGACCCATGGTGACTTTTCACAGTGACAATCACTTAATCACCAATAAACACACAAAATTTATTGTGAAATGTTTGAATAAGCGCTCTGGGTAATGTTTACTAAAAGGTAAACAACGCTAGACTGGCTCACGACGCCTGCACGGCAAGGCTCACAAACGCGGGGCGATCGATTTCCAAGCAGGCCGATAATCAGACCAGCCGATTTCCAGGGTCCCACTGTACAGTGGAACCCCAAATATTGGCCGTAATCCATTCCAGAAGTTCAGCCTAAATTTGAACCAATATTTCCTATAAGAATTAATGTAAATACAATTAATCCGTTCTAGACACCCAAAAATAAAATAAAAATACATTTTGTAAAGTTTAACTATAGTTTTACATACACAAAACAATGACAATTACATATAAATGAACATTTAAATCATTATAACATACCTTTATTGAAGACTCTTGTTGGCATTTGGAAGACAGGGAGGAGGAAAGAGGAAGGACTGATTATTGTTTGGAAGGGAAATCCTCCTCCATAAGGACTTCAGGTATCAAAGCACTATCTGCGTGAAAATTCACAGATTTACATCACGGGTTGTTCACTGAATAGTATCAATCGGCAAACTGACGGTACTGCCTCCACTGCTGCCTCAACCACTGCCTCCACCACTGTGGCGCACTTCCTCCACCACTGCCTCAACCACTACGGCGCACTGCCTTCACCACTGCCTCAACCACTGGAGCACACGCACACCACTTTTGTATTTTTCTACAATTTCTTTCTTCAATTCTACTGACTTTTTTCGTCAAAATATAGGCTCTGTTTTCGTTACTTTCCTCTTATTTTGTCAGTCATACGGAACAAATCCGAGTGGCCGCTCGTACAAAGCCTCCCACACATGCATTCTGAGTCAGTGTGGCATTGTTTCTCAGCGAGTGAACATTAGCCTGCGAGGTCATATAAAACATTTCGTAATAATCCATCGTTTTTTGCGCTTGTTTATTGTATGTGACTGCTAAATAAACCACCATGGGTCCAAAGAAAGCTCCTAGTGCCAGCCCTTTGATAAAGAAGGCGAGAAACACGATAGAATTCAAGAAAGAACACACCAGCCAGGGTACTTGCCCATACACACCAGCCAGGGTACTTCCCCACACACCAGCCAGGGTACACCAGCCAGGGTATTTCCCCACTCACACCAGCCAGGGCACTTCCCACACACCAGACAGGGTATTTCTCCACACCAGCCAGGGTCTTCTCCACACACCAGCCAGTATCTCCCCACAACTCCAGCCAGGGTCTTCCCACACACACCAGCCAGGGTCTTCCCACACACACCTGCCAGGTACTTCCCACACACCAGACAGGGTTTTCCCACCAGCCAGCTTGTTTATTGTATGTGACTGCTAAATAAACCACCATGGGTCCAAAGAAAGCTCCTAGTGCCAGCCCTTTGATAAAGAAGGCGAGAAACACGATAGAATTCAAGAAAGAACACACCAGCCAGGGTACTTGCCCATACACACCAGCCAGGGTACTTCCCCACACACACCAGCCAGGGTACACCAGCCAGGGTATTTCCCCACTCACACCAGCCAGGGCACTTCCCCACACACCAGACAGGGTATTTCTCCACACCAGCCAGGGTACTTCTCCACACACCAGCCAGTATACTTCCCCACACACTCCAGCCAGGGTACTTCCCCACACACACCAGCCAGGGTACTTCCCCACACACACCTGCCAGGGTACTTCCCCACACACCAGACAGGGTATTTCCCACACCAGCCAGGGTACTTCTCCACACACCAGCCAGTATACTTCCCACACACACCAGCCAGGGTACTTCCCACACACCAGCCAGTATACTTCCCCACACACTCCAGCCAGGGTACTTCCCCATACACACCAGCCAGGGTACTTCCCCACACACACCAGCCAGGGTACACCAGCCAGGGTACTTCCCCACACACACCAGCCAGGGCACTTCCCCACACACCAGACAGGGTATTTCTCCACACCAGACAGGGTACTTCTCACACACACCAGCCAGGGTACTTCCTCACACACACCAGCCAGGGTACACCAGCCAGGGTACTTCCCCACACACACCAGACAGGGCACTTCCCCACACACCAGACAGGGTATTTCTCCACACCAGCCAGGGTACTTCCCCACACACACCAGCCAGGGTACTTCCTCACACACACCAGCCAGGGTACTTCCCCACATACCAGACAGGGTATTTCCCCACACCAGCCAGGGTACTTCTCCACACACCAGCCAGGGTACTTCCCCACACACACCAGCCAGGGTACTTCCCACACACACCAGCCAGGGTACTTCCACATACACAGCCAGGGTACTTCCCCACACACCAGACAGGGTACTTCCCCACACAAACCAGCCAGTGCTTCCCCACACAAACCAGCCAGGGTACTTCCCCACACACACCAGCCAGGGTACTTCCCCACACATCAGACAAGGTACTTTCCCACACCAGCCAGGGTACTTCCCCACACACAAGCCAGGGTACTTCCCCACACACACCAGCCAGGGCATTTCACCCACACACCAGCCAGGGTACTTCCCACATACACCAGCCAGGGTACTTCCCACACACCAGACAGGGTACTTCCCCACACACCAGACAGGGTACTTCCCCACACAAACCAGCCAGGGTACTTCCCCACACACCAGACAAGTTACTTCCCCACACCAGCCAGGGTATGCCACTTCCACACACACCAGCCAGGGTACTTCCCACACACAGCAGCCAGGGTACTTCCCCACACACCAGCCAGGGCACTTCCCACACACCAGCCAGGGTACTTCCCCACACACCAGCCAGGGCACTTCCCCACACCAGCCAGGGTACTTCCCCACACACCAGCCAGGGCACTTCCCCACACACCAGCCAGGGTACTTCCCCACACACACCTGACAACCCTATGCCTGTTGTGGAATCTATTGTGGCTTTGGGGAAGTCCATGGGGTTAGATGTGAGTGGCGAGGATGTGGAAGAGTTGGTGGACAACCACAGTGAAAAGCTAACCACTGAAGAGCTGCCAAGACCTTCATATGGAACAGCAACAGACCACAGCTGAGGAAATTGATTCAGATGAGGAGGAAGATAAAGGGAAGAAGGTAGAGGAACATCATCCTAACAAAGCTGTTGCAGGCCGTGTCTGCAACATGTTCAATAACAATGCCTTGTTCCATTTTAGGCAAATCACAAAGAGATGCCAGAAACAGAGCTCTCTTGAAGTTTTTTTGTGCGACAAGGGTCCAGTGACTCTCAAGCTGGTCCTAGTGCCAGTAAAAAAAACAAAGAAGGGAAGTAACCCCAGATAAGGACTTGGTACCTGAAGTCATTATGGTAAGGGATTCCCCTTCCAAATAATAATCAGTCCTCACAACCTGCAAAACCACAACAACCTGCACAACCACAATAACCTGCAAAACCACAACAACCTGCACAACCACAATAACCTGCACAACCACAACAACCTGCACAACCACAATAATCTGCACAACCACAACCTGCACAACCACAACAGCCTGCACAACCACAACAACCTTCACAGCCACAATAACCTGCACAACCACAACAACCTGCACAACCACAACAACCTGCACAACCACAATAACCTGCACATCCACAACAACCTGCAAAACCACAACAACATGCACAACCACAATAACCTGCACAACCACAATAACTGCACATCCACAACAACCAGCACAACCACAACAACCACAATAAAATGCACAACCACAACAACCTGCACAACCACAACACCCTGCACAACCACAACAACCTGCACAACCACAACAACCTGCACAACCATAATAACCTGCACAACCACAACAACCTGCACAGCCACAATAACCTGCACAACCACAACAACCACAAAAACCTGCACAACCACAAGAACCTGCTCAACTACAATAACCTGCACAACCACAACCTGCACAACTACAACAACCTGCACAACCACAATAACCTGCACAACCACAACAACCTGCACAACCACAATAACCTGCACAACCATAACCTGCACAACCACAACAACCTGCACAACCACAACAACCTTCACAGCCACAATAACCTGCACAACCACAACAACCTGCACAATCACCTGCACAACCACACCCTGCACAATCACAACAACCTGCACAACCACAACAACCTGCACAACCACAATAACCTGCACATCCACAACAACCTGCACAACCACAACAACCTGCACAACCACAATAACCTGCACAACCACAATAACCTGCACATCCACAACAACCTGCACAACCACAACAACCTTCACAGCCACAATAACCTGCACAACCACAACAACCTGCACAATCACCTGCACATCCACAACAACCTGCACAACCACAACAACCACAATAAAATGCACAACCACAACAACCTGCACAACCATAACAATCTGCACAACCACAACTTGCACAACCACAATAACCTGCACAACCACAACAACCTTCACAACCACAACAACCACAATAAATTGCACAACCACAATAACCTGCACATTCACAACAACCTGCACAACCACAACAACCTGCACAACCACAACCTGCACAACCACAATAACCTGCACATCCACAACAACCTGCACAACCACAACAAAATGCACAACCACAACAACCTGCACAACCACAACAACCTGCACAACCACAACAACCTGCACAACCACAACAACCTGCACAACCACAACAACCTGCACAACCACAATAACCTGCACAACCACAACCCGCACAACCACAATAACCTGCACAACCACAACCTGCACAATCACAATAACCTGCACAACCACAATAACCTGCACAACCACAACAACCTGCACAACTACAATAACCTGCACATCCATATCAACCTGCACAACCACAACAACCTGCAAAACCACAACAACCTGCACAACCACAATAACCTGCACAACCACAACAAACTGCACAACCATAACAACCTGCACAACCACAATAACCTGCACAACCACAACAACCTGCACAACCACAACAACCTTCACAGCCACAATAACCTGCACAACCACAACAACCTCCACAACCACAATCACCTGCACAACCACAACCTGCACAATTACAACAACCTGCACAACCACAACAACCTGCACATCCACAATAACCTGCACATCCACAACAACCTGCACAACCACAACAAAATGCACAACCACAACAACCTGCACAACCACAACAACCTGCACAACCACAACAACCTGCACAACCACAATAACCTGCACAACCACAACCCGCACAACCACAATAACCTGCACAACCACAACAACCTGCACAATCACAATAACCTGCACAACCACAATAACCTGCACAACCACAACAACCTGCACAACTACAATAACCTGCACATCCACATCAACCTGCACAACCACAACAACCTGCAAAACCACAACAACCTGCACAACCACAATAACCTGCACAACCACAACAACCTGCACAACCACAACAACCTGCACAACCACAATAACCTGCACAACCACAACCTGCACAACCACAACAACCTGCACAACCACAACAACCTTCACAGCCACAATAACCTGCACAACCACAACAACCTGCACAACCACAATCACCTGCACAACCACAACCTGCACAATTACAACAACCTGCACAACCACAACAACCTGCACAACCACAATAACCTGCACATCCACAACAACCTGCACAACCACAACAACCTGCACAACCACAATAACCTGCACATCCACAACAACCTGCACATCCACAACAACCTGCACAACTACAATAACCTGCACAACCACAAGAACCTGTGCAACTACAATAACCTGCACAACCACAACCTGCACAACTACAACAACCTGCACAAGCACAACCTGCACAACCACAACAACCTGCACAACCACAACATCCTGCACAACCACAACAACCTGCACAACCACAATAACCTGCACAACCACAACAACCTGCACAACCACAATAACCTGCACAACCACAACAACCAGAACCTGCACAACCAGAACAACCTGCACAGCCACAACCACAACAACCTCCCAACAAAAACGCAGACACTTGTTTTATGTATAACACCATGTTCAAAGAGTTCCACAAGCTTCAGGAGTTCTAGGAAAGTGTCCTGTCACTGTATATTTGTATATATATTATAGAACAATAGTAATAAAAAAATTTTTGTATTGTTGGTTTTTGTAAACAAGTTTTGTAAACAATATAATGATAATAATGTTTGTGCTGTTATTGTGTTGCATATAATGAGTGTATATATGTACATTGCACCTTACTTTGGTCTCACAGGCCACATATGTGGAAAGTACAAGAAGCCTTTGAATGGAAATAAAAAAAATATTACCGGGTGAGTGGAAGTCGCTGCTGTTGCCATACGTTTCTCATTTTCTGCCAACTTTACACCTCTATATCTCGGTAAGTACTGATCACAAAAAAAAAAAATAATTAGGCTTAAAACACAGCAAATAAATCCAAACATTTTGGCAAGAAAAAGTTTTTTTTTTTTTTTTTTTTAATATTTTACGACACAGGGAGACAGTTTCAGAATTGGGGTTGAGACAGTCAAAGGGTTAAAAGGAATGAAACTCGGAGTGAATTCATATGAAAGGAATAATTTTTTACAAGTTACCCCCAGTAATACTGTTGTGTACACATTTTCTTTGGTGTTTATTGCGTCCCCAGAATTGGGCCCCAATGTAAATATTGTATATTTCCATTTTCTATAATTTTATATTGCTGATATTATCGATAATAGCTAAATCGTTAATATCGTGCTTTATACTATTATTAGACTATTATTTAACTTATTAGACCTATTTGACTTAGCTATATTTATTAGGTAGGATGTAATATTTTATATTGTGTTGGAGTGTGTCGTAACTGCCTTGGAGTTGGCAAACTACTGTTATGCCGCCGGCGTCTAGTTGCTGGGAGGAGTCAGTCGCTGACCACACCTGAGCTGGGTGGTTGTTCCTCTTCCCTCTCTCTCTCTGGCCTGCTGACCCTCGTCGAGTCAACACCTCACTCCTATTTCTACTTGTTTTCTCGACATTAGACTATGTTGGGTAGAGTATTCATTCGGTGGTGAGGCGAATCATACTTCTCAGGACTCTGTGTAACTCTGTTCACAGAGAATAGACTAGACAGTGATTTTTCGACATTTTTCTGGGTTGTGTGTCACATTGACACTCTGATAAAACTCAGGTCTCAAGCTATAGCTCTGGACCTAATTCGATAAGGCATCTGTGCACCGCCACAGTTTGGGATTGTTTATGCTGAACCTAGCTTCAGTAGAAAGGGAGTTTTGTGACTGTTTTGGAGGATCTACGGAAGGTCCCTAGTTAGGGTCGATTTTCTATCTCCTTGTTCCTGACGCTGTGTTGCTGTTGCCTGTTATAGTGCTGTTCTGCGAATTGGTAATTTTACTGGACAATCAAGCTGTTCTGATTGTCAGTTTGTTAGAGCAGCTAGCTTAAGAAAAGTTCAGTCGTACACTGGTTGAGTCGAGTCTTTAGAGTTACCGGGAGCACACTCATACACACATTTATTCTTATTTGTATATATTATTGTAATTACTGACATTGTACCTGATGGTACTTCTGAGTCATTTATATATATGTGCCCTCAGCACAGACTTATTGTATATGAGAGCAGTGTAGGAGCTACCCTCCTAATTAACCTCCTAATTGATATCTTAATTAATATCTTTATATTTGATTTACTTTGCTACCCTAGATTTTCTCACTTTGTTAATAAACCTTTTAAGTATCTGTTTGGTTAGTACCCTATCAGTTGCAATCCTCTTAAGCTATATAATATGTCGGGTAACTGAACCAGGATTCTGACTTTGTTGCAAAAGCCCAGTAACAGGCTGGATGCTAGAAGGGCTATCCTTTCTAGTGTTCACTGGAGATATCTATTATTAATAGATTATTTTTTTTTTTTATTAACACATCGGCCGATTCCCACCAAGGCAGGGTGGCCCGAAAAAGAAAAACTTTCATCATCATTCACTCCATCACTGTCTTGCCAGAGGGGTGCTTTACACTACAGTTATAAAACTGCAACATTAACACTCCTCCTTCAGAGTGCCGGCACTGTACTTCCCATCTCCAGAACTCAAGTCCGGCCTGCCGGTTTCCCTGAATCCCTTCATAAATGTTACTTTGCTCACACTCCAACAGCACGTCAAGTATTAAAAACCATATGCCTCCATTCACTCCTATCAAATACGCTCACACATGCTTGCTGGAAGTCCAAGCCCTCGCACACAAAACTTCCTTTACCCTCCTCCACCCTTTCCTAGGCCGACCCCTACCCCGCCTTCCCTCCACTACAGATTTATACACTCGAAGTCACTCTGTCTCGTTCCATTCTCTCTACATGTCCAAAACCACCTCAACAACCCCTCCTCAGCTCTCTGGACAATCGTTTTGGTAATCCCGCACCTCCTCCTAATTTCCAAACTCCGAATTCTCTGCATTATATTCACACCACACATTGACCTCAGACATGACATTTCCACTGCCTCCAGCCTTCTCCTCGTTGCAACATTCATCACCCATGCTTCACACCCATATAAGAGCGTTGGTATAACTATACTCTCATACATTCCCTCTTTACTTCCATGGACAAGGTTCTTTGTCTCCACAGACTCAAGTGCTCCACTCACCCTTTTCCCTCATCAATTCTATGATTCACCTCATCCTTCATAGACCCATCTGCCGACATGTCCACTCCCAAATATCTGAATACATTCACCTCCTCCATACTCTCTCCCTCCAATCTGATATCCAATCTTTCGTCACCTATTCTTTTTGTTATCCTCATCACCTTACTCTTTCCTATATTCACTTTCAATTTTCTTCTTTTACACACCCTACCAAATTCATCCACCAACCTCTGCAACTTCTCTTCAGAATCTCCCAAAAGCACAGTGTCATCAGCAAAAAGCAACTGTGACAACTCCCACTTTGTATTTGCTTCTTTATTTTTTTGGCCCAACACCTCTTGCCAAGACCCTCGCATTCACTTCTCTTACAACCCCATCTATAAATATATTGAACAACCACGGTGACATCACACATCCTTGTCTAAGGCCCACTTTTACTGGGAAATAGTCCCCTTCCCTCCTACACACTCTAACCTGAGCCTCACTATCCTCATAAAACTCTTTACTGCTTTCAGTAACCTTCCTCCTATTCCATACACCTGCAACATCTGCCACATTGCCCCCTATCTACCCTATCATACGCCTTTCCAAATCCATAAATGCCACAAAAACATCTTTACCCTTATCCAAATACTGTTCACCTATATGTTTCACTGTAAACACCTGGTCTACACACCCCCTACCTTTCCTAAAGCCCCCTTGTTCATCTGCTATCCTACTTTCTGTCTTACTCTTAATTCTTTCAATAATAACTCTACCATACACTTTACCAGGTACACTCAACAGACTTATTCCCCTATAATTTTTGCACTCTCTTTTGTCCCCTTTGCCTTTATACAAAGGAACAATACACGCTCTCTGCCAATCCCTAGGTACCTTACCCTCTTCCATACATTTATTAAATAATAGCACCAACCACTCCAAAACTATATCCCCACCTGCTTTTAACATTTCTATCTTTATCCCATCAATCCCAGCTGCCTTACCCCTTTCATTCTACCCACTGCCTCACGAACTTCCCCTACACTCACAACTGGCTCTTCCACACTCCTACAAGATGTTATTCCTCCTTGCCCTACACACGAAATCACAGCTTCCTGTCTTCATCAACATTTAACAACTCCTCAAAATATTCTCTCCATCTTCCCGATACCTCTAACTCTCCATTTAATAACTCTCCTCTCCTATTTTTAACTGTCAAATCCATTTGTTCTCTAGGTTTCCTCAACTTATTAATCTCATTCCAAAACTTTTTCTTATTTTCAACAAAATTTGCTGATAACATCTCACCCACTCTCTCATCTGCTCTCTTTTACATTGCTTCACCACTCTTTTAACCTCTCTTTTCTCTCCATATCTCTTCCCTCCTTGCATCACTTCTACTTTGTAAAAACCTCTCATATGCTAACTTTTTCTCCTTACTACTCTCTTTACATCATCATTCCACCAATCGCTCCTCTTCCCCCCCGCACCCACTCGCCTGTAACCACAAACTTCTGCTGAACACTCTAACACTACATTTTTAAATCTATCCCATCATTTTCAACCTCATTGCCTACACTCTCACTAGCCCATCTATCCTCCAATAGTTGTTTATATCTTACCCTAACTGCCTCCTCTTTTAGTTTATAAACCTTCACCTCTCTCTTACTTACTGATTCTATTTTCCTTGTATCCCATCTACCTTTTACTCCCACTGTAGCTATAACTAAAAAGTGATCTGATATATCTGTGGCCCCTCTATAAACATGTACATCCTGAAGTCTACTCAACAGTCTTTTATCTACCAATACATAGTCCAACAAACTACTATCATTACGCCCTACATCATATCTTGTATACTTATTTATCCTCTTTTTCTTAAAATATGTATTACCTATAACTAAACCCCTTTCTATACAAAGTTCAATCAAAGGGCTCCCATTATCATTTACACCTGGCACCCCAAACTTACCTACTACACCCTCTCTGCATGTTTCTCCCACTTTAGCATTTAGGCCCCCTACCACAATTACTCTCTCATTTGGTTCAAAAGTTCCTATACATTCGCTAACATCTCCCAAAATCTCTCTCTCTCCTCTACACTCCTCTCTTCTCCAGGTGCATACACGCTTATTATGACCCACTTTTCGCATCCGACCCTTATTTTAATCCACATAATCCTTGAATTTACACATTCATATTCCCTCTTTTCCTTCCATAACTGATCCTTCAACATTATTGCTACCCCTTACTTAGCTCTAACTCTCTCAGATACTCTGACTTAATCCATTTATTTCTCCCACTGAAACTCACCTACCCCTTCAGCTTTGTTTCGCTTAGGGCCAGGACATCCAACTTCTTTTCATTCATAACATTGGCAATCATCTCTTTCTTATCATCCGCACTACATCCACGCACATTCAGACAACCCAGTTTTATAAAGTTTTTCTTCTTCTCGTTTTTAGTAGATTTGTACAGGAGAAGGGGTTACTAGCCCATTGCTCCCGGCATCTTATGCCTCATACGACACGCATTGCTTACGGAGGAAAGATTCTTTTCCACTTCCCCATGGACAATAGAGAAAATAAAAAGAACAAGAGCTATTAAGAAAAAGAAGAAAAACCTAGATGTGTGTATGTATATATATGCATGTGTATGCCAGTGTAGTGTGACCTAAAGTGTAAGTAGAAGTAGCTAGATATACCTGTTATCCAGCGTGTTTATGAGACAGAAAAGACACCAGCAATCCTACCATAATAGATATCGTGTCATTTCGTAACAGTGTTGAACTAGAGAAAACATTCTTTCTGACACTCAGAAAGACAACTGGATAAACATCTCATATTTATGTTGATTTATTCTACTGTGGATGTATTTATCATGTTTATACATTACGTAGCATGCTTATTATATAATATTGAAAAATATAATAGATGGATTAATGAAAATGTCTATATTAACATAATATACAAAATTTAATGCGCCTCAGAGTGATTATTATTGGGTATTATTACAGTGGAATCCGGTTTCGTATTTAATCCGCTAAGAAGGTTGCTCGAAATGTGAAATGCTCGAAAACTGAAGTAATATTTCCCATAAGATAATGCAAATCAACTTAATCTGTTCCAGACACCCAAAAAAATTCACAAAAATTATTTTTTACAGAATACATAAATATAGTTTTACATACACAAAAATTATAAATAAATAAAAATATGTAAATATAAAAATTGCATACCTTTATTGAAGACTCTTGTTGGCATATTGAAGAAGGCGAGGAGGGAGAGGGAGAAGTTATTGTCTGGAAGGAAATCCCTCTCCATAAAGACTTCAGGTATCAAAGCCCTCTCTGTCTTCTTTGTCTTTTACTGGTACTGGACCCTGTTGCACTAAAATCTGTCCAGAGAGCTCTGTTTCTGGCATCTCTTTAACCCTTTGGGGGTCGACAGGCCTTCTCAGGAAAGTGTTCCTGGGGTCGAAATTTTTTTGGAAAAAAAAAAAAAAAAATTTTCTTATGAAATGATAGAGAATCTTTTTCCGATCATAACGCCACCAAAATTATGAAATTTGATCGAAAACTAACGGAATTATGCTTTCGCGAAGTTAGCGGTAGCCATGACACTTACGCATCAGCGATTTTGCCCACTTTGAGCCCTATTTTTGACAAATTCCAATGTTTCAGTCTCCTAAAATTATAGCTATTACGCTAGAACTCCATTTCTTCTATCAATTGAGTACACGAAACCGCTTGTTTACCAATTTCATCTACCCAAAATAGTGGTCAGAAAATGGCAATTTTCCAATTTCACACAAATTTCAAACGATGCCAATTTCAAAATAGGGTCCAGAGTAAACAAGGCAGACATTCCTGGCACTAAAATAACATGTTCTTTGTTCATTAGTCACGTCTCCAGGCCCCTGTTCCATTACTTTTGCTTTTCATTTTGAAATTTTATTCTCACAAAAATAGAAGATTTACTGTTATGTATACAACTGCATCATTGTAAAAATGGTATAAATAATATCAGAGCACTTGTGCATGAATATAAGACTCGCCAGTTGATGTGTATTGGACGCATGGTGTGATTTGTTTACTCTTGAACATCGTCAAAAATCGAACATTTTCGCTACTTTGAGCTCAATTTCAAGGTACTTGTCATTGTCATACCAATCAAAATCATCTCTTTTTCTGTAATATATCTTCCATTCTATCAAATGAGACCAAGAAAACGAGAATACATCAATAAAAACCATACGAAAATCGACTGCAAAATCGCTGTTTTAATCGAAAAAACCGTCAGTTTTTTTTCTCTCATTATGCAGTGTGTACTGCAGGATTTTTTATACTGCGCACACTGAGCACACAGACCCATTCTTTCATATGTATGCCTACCAGACGTTTTCTGCTTAAATTGAGGCGCTAGAATTTGGGCGTACTAGTACGGCACCAACCCCTGCTCGTAAAACGTACTAGTACGGCACCGACCCCCAAAGGGTTAAGATTTTCCTAAAAT
>WNWK01020435.1:0-35856 GCA_009830355.1 Cherax destructor | reverse complement strand
AATAATTGGTACAGGAAGTGATAATTTAAAGTTAATAGTCTGAAAATATTAGTGCGGTTATTGTGTTGAATACAACGAGTGTACATATATACATTATGTATTATATTGGTCTCACAGGCCACAAATGTTACTGCATTTGTGCATTCACGCCTCTATATCTTGGAAAGTACTGATCAGATTTTTGTTTTGTTTTATCACCTTTAGAAAAATATCTTTTATTCTGTAAGAATTTTTTTTTTTTTTTAAATCTTGGACGATGGCTGTGACTCTGAGATTTGACCTCTGGACCCTGAAAGAGTTAAAATAAGAAGGAATACTTGTGAAATAGCTATGAGTTTGGTTGACTGGAACAATGGAATTGGTAAAAAAATAGGGCTCATAGTAGGTGAAATCGCCAATGTGTAAATATCGCCAAGACTGCCAACTTTGTGAGAGCGTAATTCCCTCAGTTTTTCCATTAAATTTTGTACTTTTGCTTTCATTTTCTTTGGAAAAAAATTCTGTCATTTACTGTGAGCAAGTTTCAGATCAGGGGTTCTGATCCTGAAAGGTTAAGTTAGCAAGTACAGTGGACCCTCAAAAATAGGCTCCCTTGAATATAGGCGAATTTGAAAATAGGCCACTTTTTTTGGCAAAATATTGGCTTGATAATAGTCCGTTGGCTTAAAAATTGGAGGTCGTCTGAAATACGTCCGTGTGGCCTCCCAGCCGCCTGGGTACATAAACACCACATTGAGCATCAGTGTGCCATTGTTTACCAGCGAGTGCTTGCAACTGCTAAATAAGCCACCATGGGTCCAAAGAAAGCTCCTAGTGCCAGCCCTGTGGTAAAGAGTGTAACAGGGATGCAGGGAGTGTAGCAGGGATGCAGGGAGTGTAGCAGGGATGCAGGTAGTGTAGCAGGGATGCAGGGAGTGTAGCAGGAAGGCAAGGACTTGTTACCTGAAGTGTTAATGGAAGGAGATTCCCCTTCCAAACACTAGCAATGCCTCCTTCCTCTCCCCTCCTTCCTTCTTCCACACATCAACAACTCTTCAATAAAGGTAAGTGTCAATTTATTACTGTTTAATACTATATATCTCATTGTTTTCTGTGTAGATAAATGTACATTTCATGTAAAAAAAATATTTTTTAAATACTTTTGGGTGTCTGGAATGGATTAATTTGATTTACATTATTTCTTAATGGGAAAATGGTTTTGAAAGTCGTCCATTTTGAAAATAGGTGGACTCTCAGGATCGGATTATGGTATTGTGGTAATTTCTTCCAGAAAAGTGAACCTTTGAAGGAGAATCATTTGTAAAGTACAATATTGTAGTAACCACTGCTGATAAGGGTAGAGTCACCGAAAGACTCAGTCAGGGTCGGTATTATGTCAAAATGAACTACTCAATGATCTTAATACCTGTGAAATTATACCCATCCTATGAAATGCTAACCAAAATCTTTCTTTTTCAAAACTAGGAAGGTACTCAAACAATGAATAAGGAAAGCAGCTCCTTTACCAATTGGTATGTACGAGTTACCAAAAACACCTAAATCAAACGTGCTGCTCAGGCCCATTTCTTTATTAAGTTCACCTGACTGGCTGCAAGGCAAGCTAGCTCACCTGACTGGCATGCTAGCTCACCTGACTGGCATGCTAGCTCACCTGACTGGCATGCTAGCTCACCTGACTGGCATGCTATCTCACCTGACTGGCATGCTAGCTCACCTGACTGGCATGCTAGCTCACCTGACTGGCATGCTATCTCACCTGACTGGCATGCTAGCTCACCTGACTGGCATGCTAGCTCACCTGGCTGGCATGCTAGCTCACCTGACTGGCATGCTAGCTCACCTGACTGGCATGCTAGCTCACCTGACTGGCATGCTAGCTCACCTGACTGGCATGCTAGCTCACCTGACTGGCATGCTAGCTCACCTGACTGGCATGCTAGCTCACCTGACTGGCATGCTAGCTCACCTGACTGGCATTATAGCTCACCTGACTGGCATGCTAGCTCACCTGACTCGCATGCTAGCTCACCTGACTGGCATGCTAGCTCACCTGACTGGCATGCTAGCTCACCTGACTGGCATGCTACCTCACCTGTCTGGCATGCTAGCTCACCTGACTGGCATGCTAGCTCACCTAACTGGTATACTAGCTCACCTGACTGGCATGCTAGCTCACCTGACTGGCATTATAGCTCACCTGACTGGCATGCTAGCTCACCTGACTGGCATGCTAGCTCACCTGACTGGCATGCTAGCTTACCTGACTGGCATGCTAGCTCACCTGACTGGCATGCTAGCTCACCTGACTGGCATGCTAGCTCACCTGACTGGCATGCTAGCTCACCTGACTGGCATGCTAGCTCACCTGACTGGCATGCTAGCTCACCTGACTGGCATTATAGCTCACCTGACTGGCATGCTAGCTCACCTGACTGGCATGCTAGCTCACCTGACTGGAATTATAGCTCATCTGACTGGCATGCTAGCTCACCTGACTGGCATGCTAGCTCACGTGACTGGCATGCTAGCTCACCTGACTGGCATTATAGCTCACCTGACTGGCATGCTAGCTCACCTGACTGGCATGCTAGCTCACCTGACTGGCATTATAGCTCATCTGACTGGCATGCTAGCTCACCTGACTGGCATGCTAGCTCACCTGACTGGCATGCTAGCATTGTTATTTATTACTGGAAACTCTTAGTATGGCACTTCTCACACACTTGGATTAAACTATTAGACACAAAGTGAAGTACAGTGGACCCTCGGTTAACGAATACCCCGGAAATCGTGCAATTATGTAAGTATAATTTTGTAAGTTCTTGTGGAAGTGTATTTTTGGGGGTCTGAAATAGACTAACCTACGTGAAATTTTTCCTTAAGGGAGTAAATTCGTTCGGTAATGGCACTTGAGCAGACTTCAGGAGTGAAGATTTTACGAAACTCGGGGGTCCACTGTACTACAACCCTGACTGACCCATGCTAGACCTGACTGACCCATGCCAAACCTTATTGAACTATGTGTCCTGAACAACTGATACTCCATAGTACTACAGTCCTGACTGACCCATGCCAGACCTTATTGAACTATGTGTCCTGAACAACTGATACTCCTTAGTACTACAACCCTGACTGACCCATGCCAGACCTTATTGAACTATGTGTCCTGAAGAACTGATACTCCATAGTACTACAGCCCTGACTGACCCATGCCAGACCTTACTGAACTATGTCCTGAACAACTGATACTCCATAGTACTACAGCCCTGACTGACCCATGCCAGACCTTACTGAACTATATATCCTTGGTTGGGCCTCATCTAGATTGTGCTGCACAGTTTTGGTCACCGTATTACAGAATGGATGTAAATGCTCTGGAAAGCGTACAAAGGAGGATGACTAAGTTGATCCCATGTATCAGAAATCTTGCCTATGAGGATAGACGTAGGGCCCTGAATCTGCACTCTACCTGGAGTCTACCTGGAGAGAATTCCAGGAGTCAACGCCCCCGCAGCACGGTCTGTGACCAGGCCTCCTGTTGGACCAGAGCCTGATCAACCAGGCTGTTACTGCTGGCCGCACGCAGTCCAACGTACGAACCACAGCCCGGCTGATCAGGTACCGACTTGAGGTGCCTGTCCAGTGCCTGCTTGAAGACAGCCAGGGGCTTGTTGATAATCCCTCTGATGTATGCTGGGAGGCAGTTGAACAATCTTGGGCCCCTCACACTTATTGTGTTGTCCCTCAACGTGCTAGTGGCACCCCTGCTCTTCATTGGGGGGATGTTACATCGCCTGCCGAGTCTTTTGCTTTCGTACAGAGTGATTTTTGTGTGCAAGTTTGGTACTAATCCCTCGAGAATTTTCCATGTGTATATAATAATGTATCTCTCCCGCCTGCGTTCTAGAGAGTACAGGTTTAGGAACTTCAAGCATTCCCAGTAGTTGAGGTGGTTTATCGCACTTATGCGTGCGGTGAAGGTTCTCTGCACATTTTCAAGGTCAGCAATTTCACCCGCCTTGAAAGGTGCAGTTAGTGTGCAGCAATATTCCAGCCTAGATAGAACAAGCGATCTGTAAAGTGTCAACATGGGCTTGGCATCCCTGGTTTTGAAGGTTCTCATTATCCATCCTGTCATTTTTCGAGCAGATGCAATTGCTACATTGTTATGGTCCTTGAAGGTGAGATCCTCTGACATGATCACTCCCAGGTCTTTGACATTAGTTTTTCGCTCTATTGTGTGGTTGAAATTAGTTTTGTACTCCGATGAGATTTTAATTTCTTCACATTTTCCGTATCTGAGTAATTGAAATTTCTCATCATTGAACTTCATATTTTTTTCTGCAGCCCATTTAAAGATTTGGTTTATGTCTGCTTGGAGTCTTGCAGTGTCTTCAACGGTGGACACTGTCATACAGATTCGGGTGTCATCTGCAAAGGAAGACACAGCACTGTGGCTTATATCCCTGTCAATGTCTGATATGAGGATGAGGAATAGGATGGGAGCAAGTACTGTGCCTTGTGGAACAGAGCTTTTCACAGTAGCTGCCTCAGACTTTACTCTGTTGACTACTACTCTTTGTGTTCTACATGTTAGGAAATTATAGATCCATCTACCAACTTTTCCTGTTATTCCTTTATCACGCATTTTGTGTGCTATTACACCATGGTCACACTTGTCAAAGGCTTTTGCAAAATCTGTGTATATAACATCTGCATTCTGTTTACCTTCTAGAGCATCCAGGACCTTGTCGTAGTGGTCCAGTAGTTGGGACAGACAGGAGCGGCCTGCTCTAAACCCATGCTGTCCTGGGTTGTGCAATTGATGGGTATCAAGATGGTTGGCGATCTTGCTTCTTAGAACCCTTTCAAAGATTTTTATGATATGGGACGTTAGCGCAATTGGTCTGTAGTTCTTTGCTATTGCTTTACTGCCCCCTTTGTGGAGCGGGGCTATGTCTGTTGTTTTTAGTAGCTGCGGGACGATCCCAGTGTCCATGCTCCCTCTCCATAGGATGTTAAAAGCATGTGATAAGGGCTTCTTGCAGTTCTTGATGAACCCGGAGTTCCATGAGTCTGGGCCTGGAGCGGAGTGCATGGGCATGTCATTTATTGCCTTTTCGAAGTCATTTGGCGTCGTGATGATGTCAGAAAGGCATGCGTCTGTCAAGTTCTGTGGCACTCTCATGAAAAAATCATTTAGGTTTTCGATTTTCAGTCTTGTTAGTGGCTCGCTAAAGACTGAGTCATACTGGGATTTAAGTAACTCACTCATTTCCTTGCTGTCATCTGTGTAGGACCCATCCGATTTAAGTAGGGGCCCAATACTGGTTGTTGTTCTCGACTTTGATTTTGCATAGGAAAAGAAATACTTAGGATTTCTTTCAATTTCATTTATGGCTCTTAGTTCTTCCCGTGTCTCTTGATTCCTGTAAGATTCCTTTAGTTTTAATTTGATGTTTGCTATTTTTCTTGACTAGTGTCTCCCTACGTATTTCAGAGATATTGGCCTCCTGTAGCCGCTCCGTTATTCTGTGCCTTCGCCTGTATAGGGAGCGCCTCTCTCTTTCTAGTTTGCATTTTCTCCTCCTTTTCCTTAAGGGAATTTGCCTTGAGCAAACCTCAAGTACCACAGAGTTAATTTGTTCTAGACATAGGTTGGGATCCGTGATGCTTAGGCAATCTTCCCAGTTTATATCATTTAGGACTTGGTTTACTTGGTCCCACCTTATGTTTTTGTTATTGAAGTTGAATTTGGAGAAAGCTCCCTCGCGGCTAATCACATTTTGTTGATCTGGGGCTCCCCGCATGCATGTCTGGACCTCTATTATGTTGTGATCTGAGTATATTGTTTTTGATATGATGACATTTCGTATCAGATCATCATTGTTGGTGAAGATGAGGTCCAGCGTATTCTCTAATCTTGTGGGCTCTACTATTTGCAGGTTTAAGGTGAACTTGGTGCAGAGATTTAAAAGTTCATGCATGTGTGAATTTTCATCTGAGCTGCCTCCTGGTGTTATCTCTGCTACCACATTGTTTGCAATGTTCCTCCATTTTAGGTGCCTGAGGTTGAAATCCCCCAGTAGCAAGATGTTGGGGGCAGGAGCTGGAAGATTTTCCAGACAGTGGTCAATTTTCAGAAGCTGTTCCTGGCGTAGAATTAGGGGGGATATGATTGAGGTGTATAAATGAAAAACAGGAATAAATAAAGGGGATGTAAATAGCGTGCTAAAAATATCTAGTATTGACAGGACACGCAGCAATGGCTTGAAGTTGGATAAATTCAGATTCAGGAAGGATATAGGAAAGCATTGGTTTGGTAATAGAGTTGTGGATGAGTGGAACAAACTCCCGATTACAGTTATTGAGGCTAAAACATTGTGTAGTTTTAAAAATAGGCTAGATAAATATATGAGTGGGTGCAGGTGGGTGTGAGTTGGTCCTGACTAGCTTGTGCTACTAGGTCAGATGCCGTGCTCCTTCCTTAAGTGAATGTAACCTGACCTGGCTGGGTCGGGGCATTGGCTTAAGCCGGTGGGAGACTTGGACCTGCCTCGCATGGTCCAGTAGGCCTGCTGCAGTGTTCCTTCTTTCTTATGTTCTTATGTTCTTATGTGTCCTGAACAACTGATACTCCATAGTACTACAACCCTGACTGACCCATGCCAGACCTTACTGAACTATGTGTCCTGAACAACTGATACTCCATAGTACTACAGCCCTGACTGACCCATGCCAGACCTTATTGAACTATGTGTCCTGAACAACTGATACTCCATAGTACTACAGCCCTGACTGACCCATGCCAGACCTTATTGAACTATGTGTCCTGAACAACTGATACTCCATAGTACTACAGCCCTGACTGACCCATGCCAGACCTTACTGAACTATGTGTCCTGAACAACTGATACTCCATAGTAGTACAGCCCTGACTGACCCATGCCAGACCTTATTGAACTATGTGTCCTGAACAACTGATACTCCATAGTACTACAACCCTGACTGACCCATGCCAGACCTTATTGAACTATGTGTCCTGAACAACTGATACTCCATAGTACTACAGCCCTGACTGACCCATGCCAGACCTTACTGAACTATGTGTCCTGAACAACTGATACTCCATAGTACTACAACCCTGACTGACCCATGCCAGACCTTACTGAACTATGTGTCCTGAACAACTGATACTCCATAGTACTACAGCTCTGACTGACCCATGCCAGACCTTATTGAACTATGTCTCCTGAACAACTGATACTCCATCAAAAGCTTACTTCATTAAGCTTGACTTCAATTATGTTATAAAACACTACATTTTCCAATAATGATGAAATGCATTAGATATTGATAAGTTGTCCTGCCTTGCAGGAGATGCACTGTACACATTACAAGGTGTGTCGTCTCTTTGCTGAAGTACTATTAAAGTCAGCTGATAAGTATAACCTCAGTGAATTTTTCAACATTTGGCAGCAGAGTGTTCCTGAAGGTAAGTTTTAATGTAGTAATATTTCTCTTTATATCTCTTCACAAGGAAGGTGGGAATTGCCTTAATGCTGCTAGAGTGGTTTTTATTTTTCACCTCTGGTCATCTACCATGGCAGGGTTAACCTAAAAAGGAAGCACATTCATAATTATTCATGCAATAGCTACCTTGCCAGAAGTGTACTTAATCAACTGAAGTGCAGAATCCTCAACCATCTTCAGAGTAGAACCACTGTACTTTTTTCCTCCAGGACTTAAGTCCAGCTAACTAATTATACTCTGAATTCCCTCATAAAGGTTTAAATATTTCAAGATTATATATACATTATAAAGTTTTTCTTTTTCCTCTTTTTAGTAATTTATACATTAGAAGGGGTTACTAGCCCATTGCTCCTCGCATGAATGTGATGAATGAAAAGAAGTTGGATGTCCTAGCTCTAAGCGAAGCAAAAGCTGAATGGGGTAGGGGCGTTTCAGTGGGGAGAAATATATGGGATTAAGTCAGTAGTATCTGAGAGAGTTAGAGCTAAGGAAGGGGTAGCAATAATGTTGAAGGATCAATTATAGAGAGAGAAGAGGGAATGTAAATGTATAAATTCAAGGATTATGTGGATTAAAATAACAATACAGAAGGGGTCTAATAACCAGAGAACAATCCAAACGATGCTCATCAATCCTTACCAGCCTGATAAGAAGGTCCAAAAAATTGTATTACGAGAACAGACTCCAGAACATAAAAGGTGATATGAAAAAGACCTGGAAACCCCTATCTGCAATTCTAGGAAATAAAAAGATATCCAAGAACAATACCATCAAATTATCAAAAACAGATGAACCCCTACTCTCACCAACTGAGACAGCAAACAGACTTAATGTTTTCTTCTCCACCATAGGAAAGAATCTAGCGAGTAAAATCCCAAGCTCAAACACCCATCCAACAGACTACCTCACCAACACCGACCCTAATACACTATTCCTAGCTCCTACCAACCCAGTTGAAGTCTCGCTCATAATCAACACCCTTAAAAACAAGGCAGGAGACATAAACAGCTTACTACCTTATATGTACAAAAAAGCTTCACAGGTACTGTCACCAATTATAGCAACACTATTCAATAGATCCATTGAAGCCTCTACCTTCCCATCAATTCTCAAAATAGCTAGGGTCACCTCGATCCACAAAAGAGGTGATCAAACAGACTTGAATAATTATAGACCAATTTCTAATTTACCACTGCTTTCTAAAATCTTCAAAAAATTAATTCAGACAAATCTATTCCTACCTCATCTCACACAATGTACTCAACCCCTGTCAATTTGGATTCAGGACCAACAAGAACACAAACAATGCTATTATACACATGCTAGAGTTAATATACACTGCACTTGAGAAGAAAGAAGTCCCATTGGGAATCTTCATTGATCTATGCAAAGCTTTTGATACAGTCGACCATGATTTACTGCTAACAAAATTAGCCCATTATGGTATAAGGGGGCACCCACTCAACTACCTAAAGTCATACCTTAGCAACAGAAGCCAATGCGTGTACACAAATGGAGCGAACTCTTCCACACAACAAATTACAGTCGGAGTCCCTCAAGGAAGTGTCCTGGGGCCACTCCTATTCCTCATTTACATAAATGACCTACCAAATGCATCACAACTACTCAAACCCATATTATTTGCAGATGACACAACATATGTCTTCTCTCACCCAAATCCAGTCATACTGGCCAACACTGTTAATGCCGAATTACAGAAAATATCAACATGGATGACGACTAACAAGCTTACTCTCAATACTGACAAGACCTACTTCATACAGTTTGGAAGCAAAGCCACAAATGTTCCACTTAACATAACGCTCAATGGTTCACCCATCACAAGACTCACAGAGGGAAAATTCCTAGGAATCCACCTTGACAGTAGCCTTAAATTCCAAACACACATATAACAAATTTCCAAGAAAATCTCAAAGACAGTAGGCCTATTATCAAAGATACGCTATTATGTGCCACAATCAGCTCTCCTTGCACTATGCCATTCACTTATCTACCCTTATCTCACCTATGGAATCTGTGCATGGGGATCAACAACATTAAATCACCTTAGACCACTGATAACACAACAAAAGGCTGCAGTCAGAATGATAACAAATTCCCACTCTAGACAGCATACTCCACCAATATTCAAAAGTCTAAAACTACTCACCGTAAAGAACATTCATACTTATTCTTGTGTCTACTACATATATAAAACTTTACACTCTAATATAAACCCTTCACTCAAAATTCTCCTCACCAACTTTAATAGGACCCATGACCACAACACAAGACACAGATCACTTTTTGATATACCTCCAGTTCATATCAACCTATGTAAAAATTCTATGCACATAAAGGGCCCCAGAATCTGGAATTCATTACCAGTAAATATTAAGATAACCTTGTCTGAAAATCAACTTAAGACTCAACTCAAAAACCACCTACTCACCCAAAACTAAATAATCATACTATAAACTACTTTGAAAAATGCTCATTATTACTTTCCTATACGATAATCTCAATTTGTGATAATATGTTACTGTTATGTTACCCCCTACTCACCCAAAACTAAATACTCATATTATAAGTTAATGTCAAAAAAATGTTGTTTTCCTTAAGATTATCTCAATTTCATATTACCATTTGAGAATCTAAACACCTGTAACAATCTAATATCATCAAAGAATAATTTTAACATTAAAATTTCATCATATTGTAATTTGAAAACAATTTTTAACTAGAATAAACTCAATAAATTTCTCTATTATTAAGTACATAGTCTTTAAGTTACTAGATTAAGCTGCCCCTAATGCCATGGCATGTCAGTGGCTCTCCTTGCACTCAGTTTACATTGTAACTACATTGTAACAATACCTATGTAATCTGCAATGAAATAGAATTTACTTTACTTTACTTTACTCACAAAAATAAACTTACATAAAAGGGCGAGTTTGGAGACCATCGTAAACCGGGAGTCCACTGTATATAACTAGAATAAACTCAATCAATTTCTCTAATATTATGTACATAGTCTATAAGTCATCAGATTAAGCTGCCCCTAATGCCATGGCATGTCAGTGGCTCTCCTTGCACTTCAGTTTATGATTGTAACTACCAATATCTATGTAAAATTGAAATGAAATAAAATTAACTTTACTTTACATAATAAGTGTGTATGCACATGGAAAAGAGAGAAGTGTAGAGGAGAGAGAGAGATTTTAGGAGATCTTAAGTGAGTGTGTAGGAACTTTTGAATTAAGTGAGAGGGTAATTGTTGTAGGGGACCTAAATGCTAAAGTAGGATAAACGTTTAGAGAGAGTGTGGTAGGTAAGTTTGGGGTGCCAGGTATAAATGATATTGGGGAGCATTTGATTGAACTTTATATAGAAAGGGGTTTGGTTATAGGTAACATATTTTAAGAAAAGGGGATAAATAAATATACAAAATATGATATAGGGCATAATGACAGTAGTTTGTTGGACTACGTATTGGTAGATAAAAGACTGTTGGGTAGACTTCAGGATGTACATGTTTATAGAGGGGCCACAGATATATCAGATCACTTTTTAGTTGTAGCTACAGTGAGAGTAAAAGGTAGATGGGATACAAGGAAATTGGAGAGAGAGGGGAAGGTTTATAAACTAGAGGAGGAGACAGTTAAGGTAAGATATAAACAACTGTCCTAGGTAGTAGGATGGTAGACAGCAACCGCCCAGGGAGGTACTACTGTCCTGCCAAGTGAGTGTAAAACGAAAGCCTGTAATTGTTTTACATGATGGTAGGATTGCTGGTGTCTTTTTTCTGTCTCATAAACATGCAAGAATTCAGGTACATCTTGCTACTTCTACTTACACTTAGGCCACACTACACATTCATGTACAAGCATATATATACACACACCCCTCTGGGTTTTCTTCTATTTTCTTACTAGTTCTTGTTCTTATTTCCTCTTAAATCCATGGGGAAGTGGAACAGAATTCTTCCTCTGTAAGCCATGCGTGTCATAAGAGGCGACTAAAATGCCGGGAGCAAGGGGCTAGTAACCCCTTTTCCTGTATATATTACTAAATGTAAAAGGAGAAACTTTTGTTTTTTCTTTTGGGCCACCCTGCCTCGGTGGAAGGCGGCCGACGTGTTGAAAGAAGAAGAAATAAACAACTGTTGGAAGACAGATGGGCTAGTGAGAGTATAGGCAGTGGGGTAGAAGATGTATGGGGTAAGTTTGAGAATATAGTATTAGAGTGTTGAGCAGAAGTTTGTGGTTACAGGAAAGTGGGTGTGGGAGGGAAGAAGAGCGATTGGTGGAATGATGATGTAAGGAGAGTATTAAGAGAGAAAAAGTTATCATATGAGAGGTTTTTACAAAGTAGAAGTGATGGAAAGAGGGAGAAGTACAATAGACCGTCATTTAACATGAGTTTATGTGGCACGATTTGGGTATACAGTGGTCCCTCGACTAACGTAATTAATCCATTCCAGGAGCTATTTCTCAACACGAAACTTTCGTAACTCGAAACCTTATTTCTCATAAGAAATAATGTAAATACAAATAATCCGTTCCACCCAAAAATATTCACATACTAAATAATAAAAAATAGATTAATAAATAACATTTACTTACCTTTATTGAAGAGAGTTGCAGGCATCTGGAAGATAGGGTAATGAGGTAATGAGTAATGAAGGTCCTGTTAGGCATTTTCTTCCAAAACAGGCCTGTTTCATCACAATTAAACACTTGTTGGGGGAGGAATTCTTCAGCCTCTACGAAGGGGAATCCCCACTCCCTGCATACCTGCTACACTCCCTGCATGCCTGCTACACTCCCTGCATGCCTGCTACACTCCCTGCATGCCTGCTACACTTCCTGCATGCCTGCTACAATCACTGCATGCCTGCTACAATCACTGCATGCCTGCTACACTCCCTGCATGAATGCTACACTCCCTGCATGAATGCTACACTCCCTGCATGAATGCTACACTCCCTGCATGCTTGATACCCTCCCTTCATGCCTGCAACACTCCCTGCAAGCCTGCTACACTCCCTGCATGGCTGCTGCACTCCCTGCATGCCTGCTACACTCCCTACATGTCTGCAACACTCCCTGCATGCCTGCTACACTCCCTGCTTGTCTGCTACACTCCCTGCATGCCTGCTACACTCCCTGCATGAATGCTACACTTCCTGCATTCTTGCTACACTCCCTGCATGCCTGCTACACTCCCTGCATGCCTGCTACACTCCCTGCATGCCTACTACACTCTCTGCATGAATGCTAGACTCCCTGCATGAATGCTAGACTTCCTGCATGAATGCTAGACTCCCTGCATGAATGCTACACTCCCTGCATGAATGCTACACTCCCTGAATGAATGCTACACTCCCTGCATGAATGCTACACTCCCTGCATGAATGCTACACTCCTTGCATGAATGCTACCACTGGGGTGCCACTAGGAAGCTTTTTTGGACCCATGGTGACTTATTTCACAGTGACAATCACTAAACCACCAATAAACATAACAAATTTATTTTGAATGTTTGAAAGAGCGCGCTGGGTAATGTTCTCTCAATGGTAAACAACGCTTCACTGGCATCCTGCGCAGGTGCAGGGCAGGTGCGGAGCAGGCAGACAGGTCAGGTACGTTACGCTACACGAGTCCATTTTCGCTACACGATAGCGAAAAAAGCTTACGTTACACGATTTTTTCATTGTATGATCCTTACATTAGTCGGGGGTCCACTGTACCACTGGCTGGTTTGTGTGGGGAAGTAGCCTGGCAGGTTTGTGTGGGGAAGTACCCTGGCTGGTTTGTGTGGGGAAGTACCCTGGCTGGTTTGTGTGGGAAAGTACCCTGGCTGGTTTGTGTGGGAAAGTACCCTGGCTGGTTTGTGTGGGAAAGTACCCTGGCTGGTTTGTGTGGGGAAGTACCCTGGCTGGTTTGTGTGGGGAAGTACCCTAGCTGGTGTGTGTAGGAAGTACCCTGGCTGGTTTGTGTGGGGAAGTACCCTGGCTGGTTTGTGTGGGGAAGTACCTTGGCTGGTTTGTGTGGGGATGTACCCTGGCTGGTTTGTGTGGGGAAGTACCCTGGCTGGTTTGTGTGGGGAAGTACCCTGGCTGGTTTGTGTGGGGAAGTACCCTGGCTGGTTTGTGTGGGGAAGTACCCTGGCTGGTTTGTGTGGGGAAGTACCCTGGCTGGTTTGTGTGGGGAAGTACCCTAGCTGGTTTGTGTGGGGAAGTACCCTGGTTGGTTTGTGTGGGGAAGTTAGTTAAAAATAGGAAAGGAGAGTTATTAAATTTAGAGTTAGAGGTATCGGGAAGATGGAGGGAATATTTTGAGGAATTGTTAAATGTTGATGAAGATAGGGAAGCTGTGATTTCGTGTATAGGGCAAGGAGGAATAACATCTTGTAGGAATGAGGAAGAACCAGTCGTGAGAGTGGGGAAAGTGCGTGGGTTTTGTGGGTAGAATGAAAGGGGGTAAAGCAGCTGAGATTGATGGGATAAAGATAGAAATGTTAAAAGCAGGTGGGGATGTAGCTTTGGAGTGGTTAGTGTTTTTATTAAATAAGTGTATGGAAGAGGGTAAGGTACCTAGGAATTGGCAGAGAGCATGCATAGTTCCTTTGTATAAAGGCAAACGGGACAAAAAGAGAGTGCCAAAAATTATAGGGGATTAAGTATGTTGAGTGTAGAGAGGAGTGAACAGAGGATGAAACAAAATAGAATGACTTCAAGAGGGAGGGGGTAAAGGAGGTTTTGTGTATGAGGGGCTTGGACTTCCAGCAAGCATGCATGATCATATTTGATAGGAGTGAATGGAGAGAAATGGTGTTTAGGACTTGACTTTCTGTTGGAGTGTGAGCAGGATAACATTTATGAAGGGATTCAGGAAACCGGCAGGCCGAACTTGAGTCCTGGAGATAGGAAGCACAGTGTCTGCACTCTGAAGGAGGGATGTTAATGTTGCAGTTTTATAACTGTAGTGTAAGCATGCCTCTGACAAGATAGTGATGGAGTGAATGATGATTTAAGTTTTTCTTTTTCGGGCCACCTTGCCTTAGTGGGAAATGGCCGACATATTAATAAAAAATAAATACAATATGTGTTCCTACGTTGGAAGATTATATGTATTATACAGTGGAACCTTGGTTTTGAAATTAATTTATTCCAGATGTCTGTTTGACAACCAGAGCAATTTTTATCATAAAGAATAGTGTAAATAGAATTAATCAGTTCCAGACCCCAAATGACATTTTTTTTTATTAACACATCGGCTGTTTCCCACGAAGGCAGGGTGGCTCGAAAAAGAAAAACTTTTATCATTCACTCTATCACCATCTTACCAAAGGCATGCTTACACTACAGTTATAAAACTGCAACATTAACACCCCTCCTTCAGAGTGCAGGCCTTGTACTTCCCATCTCCAGAAATCAAGTCCGGCTGGCCGGTTTCCCCGAAACCCTTCATAAATGTTACCTTGCTTACACTCCAACAGCACGTCAAGTATTAAAAACCATTTGTCTCCATTCGCTCCTATCTAACACGCTCACGCATGCTTGTTGGAAGTCCAAACCCCTCGCACACAAAACCTCCTTTATCCCCTCCCTCCAACCTTTTCTAGGCCAACCCCTACCCCGCCTTCCTTCCACTACAGATTTATGCACTCTTCAAGTCTTTCTATTTCATTATATCCTCTCTGCATGTCCTAACCTCCTCAACAACACCTCCTTAGCCTTATGGATAATACTTTTACTAACCCTGCACCTCCTCCTAATTTTCAAACTACGGATTCTCTGCATTATATTCTCACCACACATTGCCCTCAGACATGACATCTCCACTGCTTCCAGCCTTCTCCTTGTTACAACATTCACCACCCTTGCTTTAAATCCATATAAAAGCATTGGTTTAACTATGCTCTCATACATTCCCCTCTTTGCTCCCCTCTTTGCTCTTCAGTGCACCACTCATCTTTTTTCCTTTATCAATTCTATGATTAACCTCATCTTTCATAGACCTATCTGCTGACACATCCACTCCCAGATATCTGAATACATTCACCTCCTCCATACTCCCTCCCTCTAATCTGATATCTAATCTTTTGTTACCTAATTTTTTTTTATCCTGATCACCTTACTTTTTCATATATTCATTTTTAATTTCCTTCTTTTAGACACCCTACCGAACTCGCCCACTAACCTCTGCAACTTTTCTTTAGAATCTCCCAAAAGCACAGTGTCATCAGCAAAGAGCAACTGTGACAACTCCCACTTTGTGTTACATTCTTTATCTTTTTTCCCCACACCTCTTGACAACACCCGAGCATTCAATTATCTTACAACCCCATCTATAAATACAGTGGACCCCCGCTATTCGAACGGCTCGGCAGTCGAACAAATCATCATTAGAACAAGAAAATCGATTTCGTCATGCGAACAAAATATCACGATCCGCCCAGGCGCTTGGAGTGCCAGTCCCTCGTTGTTTACACTTGAGAGAACAATACCCTGCACGCTCATCCAGACATTTCACACTTAATTATAATTGTTTGGAGTTTGTTCATTAAGTGTGAGGCAGTGGTGAAAGGCAGTGGTGAGAGGCAGTGGTGGTAGAGGCAGTGGTGGTAGAGACAGTCATGGTAGAGACAGTGGTGGTAGAGACAGTGGTGGTAGAGGCAGTGGTGAGAGGCAGTGGTGAGAGGCAGTGGTGGTAGAGGCAGTGGTGAGAGGCAGTGGTGGTAGAGGCAGTGGTGGTAGAGGCAGTGGTGAGAAGCAGTGGTGAGAGGCAGTGGTGAGAGGCAGTGGAGGTAGAGGCAGTGGTTGTAGAGGCAGTGGTGAGAGGCAGTGGTGAGAGGCAGTGGTGAGAGGCAGTGGTGAGAGGCAGTGGTGGTAGAGGCAGTGGTGAGAGGCAGTAGTGGTAGAGGCAGTGGTGAGAGGCAGTGGAGGTAGAGGCAGTGGTGAGAGGCAGTGGTGAGAGGCAGTGGAGGTAGAGGCAGTGGTGGTAGAGGCAGTGGTGGTAGAGGCAGTGGTGAGAGGCAGTGGTTGTTGAGGCAGTGGTGAGAGGCAGTGGTGAGAGGCAGTGGTGAGAGGCAGTGGTGAGAGGCAGTGGTGGTAGAGGCAGTGGTGAGAGGCAGTGGTAGAGGCAGTGGTAGAGGCAGTGGTGGTAGAGGCAGTGGTGGTAGAGGCAGTGGTGAGCGGCAGTGGTGGTAGAGGCAGTGGTAGTAGAGGCAGTGGTGAGTAAACAAGATTAAATGAAGGTTCGGGAGGGAGTTTTGTAAACAAACCAGTTGTTGTTGTTGCTGTTACCAGCCTGATACGTACGATTTCTGTTCAATCCTTGAAGCTGACTGGAAGTGATCTAATGCACTTACCATTACAAACTCCGTTTTCTCTTATACTAACACGTCTGAAGGAGGAAAGAATGGGAAGATGTTTTCACAGCTGTAGCAAGAATGCCCGCCACCACCCTCCTTCCCAGCCACCACATTCGTAATGACATACATATTTTATTCATTCTAGAGTGTATATCAGGTTTTTATGTTATTTATATTGTTTATTATGTCATATTAGATGAATTGTGATAGATAAATAAGCTGTCGAGTTGATAATAGCTTCACAGTGAAGTACTATTTTGTCATGCCTCCTGACAGCAGAAACGGATTAATTGTATTTCCATTATTTCTTATGGGAAAAATTAAATCGCCACTCGAACATTTCGCGTTGAGAACTAGCTCCTGGAACGGATTAAGTTCGAATAGCGGGGTTCGACTTTATATTGAACAACCACGGTGGCATCACACATCCCTGTCTAAGACCTACTTTTACTGAGAAATAATCTCACTCTCTCCTACATACTCTAATGTGAGCCTCACTATCCTCATAAAAACTCTTCACTTCTTTCAGTAACCTACCTGCCATTCTATACATATGCAACATCTGCCACATTGCCCCCCTATCCACCCTGTCATATGTCTTTTCCAAATCCATAAATGTCATAAGAACCTCTTTACTCTTATGTAAATACTGTTCACCTATATGTTTCACTGTAAACACTTGGTCTACACTACCCCTACCCCTCCTAAAGCCTCCTTGTTCATCTGCTGTCCTGCTCTCCGTCTTACTCTTAATTTTTTCAATAATAACTCTACCATACACTTTACCAGGTACAGTGGACCCTCGGTTAACGAATACCCCGGAAATCGTGCAATTATGTAAGTATAATTTTGTAAGTTCTTGTGGAAGTGTATTTTTGGGGGTCTGAAATAGACTAACCTACGTGAAATTTTTCCTTAAGGGAGTAAATTCGTTCGGTAATGGCACTTGAGCAGACTTCAGCAGACTCAACAGGCTTATTCCCCTATAATTTTTACACTACCTTTTGTCCCCTTTGCCTTTATACAAAGAAACTATGCATGTTCTCTGCCAATCCCTAGGTACCTTACTCTTTTCCATACAGATAATAAATAAAAGCACCAACCACTCCAAAACTATATCCCCACCTGCATTTAACGTATTTATCTTTATCCCATCAGTCCAAGCTGCTTTACCTCCTTTCATTGCACCCACTGCCTCATGCACTTCCCTCACACTCACAACTGGTTACTGGCTCTTCCTCACTCCTACAAGATGGTATTCCTCCCTGTCCAATACATGTACATGAAATCACAACTTGCCAATCCTCATCGACATTTAACAATTGCTTAAAATATTCCCTCCATATTCCCAATACAGTGGTCCCTCGTTTTTCGTTCATCTCCAAACTCGAACATTTATGTAAGTGTATTTTCGAAAGTGCTTTTGCAAGTGTATTTTTGGGGGTCTGAAATAGATTAACCTACGTGACATTATTTCTTAAGGAAGTAATTTCGTTCGGTAATGGCACTTGAGCAGCTTTCTGGAAAGAATTTTCGGCGAAAACCGAGGGTCCACTGTACCTCTAACTCTTCATCTAACGTTTCTCCTTTCCTCTCCTATTTTTAACTGTCAAATCAATCCGTTCCCTATACTACAGTGGACCCTTGAAAATCGTGATTAATCTGTTCTTGAGAGTCCGCCTATTTTCAAAATGGACGATTTTCAAAACCATTTTCCCCATGAGAAATAATGTAAATCAAATTACAGTAAATACAATTAATCCGTTTCCACCCAAAAATTTTCACCAAAAATTCATTTTTTTAAAGAATAAATACTATAGTTTTACATACAGAAAACAATGAGAAATAAATATAAAGCACCAATTTTAATGGATAAATGAACATTTGAATCAGTTTTACCTTTATTGAAGACTCTTGTTGGCGTATGAGAGAGGCAGGAGAGTTTGTTTGGAGGCAGGACAAGATAGCCCTTCAATACGACACTAATATAAACTCTACAGCTTTTTTATCTAGCACATTTCATCTAATATGACATAATAAACAATATTAATAACATAGAAACATGATATAAACTCTAGAATGAATAAAACATGTCATTACGATGTAAGACTGGTGTGTTTGTAAGACTGGTGTGTTTGTAAGACTGGTGTGTGGTGTGTAGTGTGTTTGTTGTTGTTGGGTATAAGGGCCACAGACCATAAGCCATGGTGGGTGGCAGCAGCAGGCCACCAACACTATTCACACAAAACAATGTGCATAATTTATAAATAAGAAACATTTACACTTTAATTTATAAATAAGAAATATTCACACTTATATAAATAAGAAATACTTACACTTACACTTGAAGGAGATGGTGGCAAGAGGACGGCGCTCTTGTCAGCGTCCCTATAATCTCAAATATTGTAGAAGTTAAGTTTTGTGTCTTCATTTTCTATGGATTAATTGCTTAACTTACTTAAGTAAGTTTATTCAGGTATACACAAATCCAGTTATACATAGGTTATCTTACATAGCAGCATATGTGTAGAAAACATAGGATAACCCCAAAAAGTCAGACGGTGACTTAATTCCATTGTTACACTTTGTCACTGGTTGGTGCTATAGCCTTTATCGACTTGTGAAGCTTCTTTGGACCCATGGTGACTTATTTCACAGTGACAATCACTGAACAAGCAATAAACACAACAAAAGTATTGTGAATGTTTGAGAGAGCACGCTGGGTAATGTTCTCTGAAGTGTAAACAATGCTAGACTGGTGTCAGGCGGACAGGTCTGGTACTGCTTGCTACACGAGGGAATGCTCGCTACATAAGGGAAATATTTAGCGAAAAAAGCGCTTGTTACACGATTTGCTCATTATATGGAATACTCGTTAGGTGAGGGACCACTGCAATCCGTTTCAGACTTCCAAAAGTATTTAAAAAATATTTTTTTTTTTTTTTACATAAAATGTACATTTATCTACACAGAAAACAATGAGACATGAAGTATAAAACAGTAAAAACTTGACACTTACCTTTATTGAAGAGTTGTTGATGTGTGGAAGACAGGAGGAGGGTAGAGGATTTAAGAGTTACTATTGTTTAGAATAGAAATTCCCTTCCATAGACTTCAAGTACCAAGTCTTTTTCCAGGGTTACTTCCCTTCTTTGTCTTTTACTGCCACAGTACATTCATTACTTACTTTAAAATATTTGTTAGTCTTAATGTAGGGAGAGGTGTGTAGTATTTATTTGTAGGAATTCAGTGTAGGTAGCCTGTAGACGTAGGTACACGTATGTAGCCCCCTCCCGGGGCTTCACTACACAGCCATATTATTACACTACACAGGCATATTATTTATTACCATGTTCACTGAGTTTAATCATTTCTAACAACTTCCTTTAGATGCCATCATAAACAAAGGGAGAAGTAATGAATAATTCATGCCGAGAATTGTAAACAAATGCGTATGATGGGCTGTTACTGCCTCAGACGCTGGATTTACAGTTTTCTCTAACGCTGCATCAGAGAAAACGTAATGTTACTCTCCACCCAACTCACCACTCAATAGCATATAAACATTGTATCAGTGTTTATATGCTATATGATATGTAACATGTTTCTTATATAATTTTGAAGAAAATATCATAGATAGAGTAATGAAAATGTATATATTAACCTAAAATAAAACATTTAACCTAAAATAAGACATTTGTTTGAGCTTGGTGTGGGGAAGTACTCTGGCTGATTTGTGTGGGGAAGTACCGTGCTTGGTGTGGGGAAGTACCCTGTCTGGTGTGTTCTTTCTTGAATTCTATCGTGTTTCTCGCATTCTTTAGCAAAGAGCTGGCACTAGGAGCTTTCTTTGGGCAAATGGTGGCTTATTTAGCAGTTGCAAGCACTAAATCGAATAGAAAAATGACAAAATGTATGGTATGAATGCATGGGTGGCGGTCACTAGCTGGTAAACAATGGCACACTGACGCTCAATGTGGTGTTTATATGCCCAGGCGGCTGGGAGGCCACACAAACGCGTTTAAGACGACTGCCGATTTTTAAGCCAATGGACAAATTTCAAGTCAATATTTTGCCGAAAAAAAGTGGATGATTTTCAAATTCACCGATCTTCAAGGGAGACGATTCTCAAGGGTCCACTGTATAAGACAATATAAAATATATTAGTAATGTATTAACTACTAAATAAAACAATGTATAAAATTATACAAGACAGGGAAACTGTAAAATTGAGCACTAAATGAAAATTGCACCTAGACTGCAAAATAAAAGAAAACTTCACAAGATGCACAATAAAATCTCCAAAGATACTTACAGAATATGAGTTAGTATCATTACTGACTCATACCCACACTGTTGACTCATTGTTTACAGCACTCAAGTTAGTGTCTGTACTGACTCATACCCATACTGTTGACTCATTTACGGCACGCGAGTTAGTGGATGTACTGACTCATACCCATGCTGTTGACTCATTGTTTACAGCACGGGAGTTAGTGGATGTACTGACTCATACCCATGTTGTTGACTCATTGTTTACAGCACGTGAGTTATTGGATGTACTGACTCATACCCACACTGTTGACTCATTGTTTACAGCACGTGAGTTAGTGTCTGTACTAACTCATACCAACACTGTTGACTCATTGTTTACAGCACGTGAGTTAGTGTCTGTACTGACTCATATGCACGCTGTTGACTCATTTACAGCACGCAAGTTAGTGTCTGTACTGACTCATACCCACGCTGTTGACTCATTGTTTACAGCACTCAAGTTAGTGTCTGTACTGACTCATACCCATACTGTTGACTCATTTACGGCACGCGAGTTAGTGTCTGTACTAACTCATACCCACACTGTTGACTCATTGTTTACAGCACATGAGTTAGTGGCTGTACAGACTCATACCCATGCTGTTATACAAATACAATACAAATATTTATTTCTTCGCAATTTTACATAGAAGTTTACATAGAAGTGCAAGGAGAGCCAGTGACATGCTATGGCATTACATAACATTAGAGAAATTGAGTTTGTCTTATTTAAATATTGTTCATATTACAGTATGATGATACTACATTGTTCAAATTATAATATGGTGATACTACATTGTAACAAGTGTTTAGTAGGATGGTAGTTAATAGTAAAAATTGGAATTATCTTAAGGAAAATAACATTGAGCATTTTTTAAAGTAATTTACAGAATGCGTATTTAGTTTAGGGTGAGTAGGTGGTAATATAATAGTAATATAATAGTAAAATTTAAATTATCTTATAGGAAAATAATATTGAGCATTTTTGAAAGTAATATAATATAACATACAGTAATTGTAAAAATGGAAATTATCTTATAGGAAAATAACATTGAGTATTTTTAAGTATGAGTATTTAGTTAAGGGTGAGTAGGTGGTTTTTGAGAAGAGTCTTAACCCTTTCAGGGTCCAAGGCCATTTTTGGAAGGGGTGCGCCAGTGTCCAAGAATTTTCCCCCCCAAAATTTTCTGATTTTTTCTTATGAAATGGTAGAGAATCTTTTTCTGAAGGTAATAAAATAAAAGTACGAAATTTGGTTGAAAATTGATAAAATTATGCTCTCGCGAATTTTGATGTGTCAGCGATATTTACGCATCGGCGATTTTGCCAACTTTGACTCCCATTTTAGGCCAATTACATTATTCCAGTTGACCAAATTCTTAGCTATTTCACTAGTATTACTTCTATTCTATCGATTGAGCACAAGAAATTGCCTAGTCAACTGTTTCAACTACAAAATAAAGTGATTGGAAATTGGTAATTTAGCCAATTTAACTCAAAGTTCAAAATATTGCAATTTCAAAATAGGGTGCAAAATAAACAATGCAGGCATTCCTGGCACTAAACTAACATTTCCTCTGTTCATTAGTTACTTTTTCAGTCTTTATAAATGAATTTCATTTTTATTTTTTATTTATACAGTGGTCCCTCGGTTTTCGTGTTTAATCCGTTCCAGAGGGAGGCACTAAAACTGAAACACACGAAAACTGAAACCATTTTCCCCATAAGAAATAATGGAAATTCAATTAATCCGTTCCAGAAACCCAGAAGTTTTGAAAAAATTTTTTTGGGGGGCCTTAAAGATAGATTTACATGCACAAATGAATGAAATGAATGTGGCACTTACCCTTACTGAAGACTGATGTTGCTGGATGGAAGAGAGATAGGAGGGAGAGGGTAGAGTCCCTAATTTTGGAAGGGGAATCCTCCATAAGGACTCTAGGTACCAAGTCCTCATCTGGAGTCACTTCCTTCTTTGTCTTTTAATCCCACTAGGACCAGCTTGAGAGTCACTGCACACCTGTGGCACTAAATATCTCTCCAGAGAGCTCTGTGTCTGGCGGCTCTTTAAAATGTCCCTAAAATGGGACATGGAATTGTCATTGTAAAGTAGCCAGCACGGATTGCAACATCTTTGTCAGGGTGATGTTCCTCCACAAATGATTGCACCCTACTCCACATTGCACAAATCTCCTTAATCTCTGAAGAAGGCACCTTACATCTCTCTTCCTCCACTGAAGCAATTTCCTCAGATCTGTTTTGTTGTTGTTGCAGCTCAAGCTCTTGCAGCTCTTCAGTGGTTAGATCTTCATTGTGGTCCTCCACCAACTCTTCCACATCCTCTCCATTCACATCCAACCCCATGGAAGTCCCCAATTCCACAATATTTTCCACAACTTCCATAGGCTCCTCAGGGTTAGCTTCAAACCCTTCAAAATCCCTATCTGGGACACAATCTGGCCACAACTTTCTCCAAGCAGAGTTCATCGTCCTGGAGGTCACTCCCTGCCAAGCTTTATCTATAAGGCCTATGCAATGGAAGATATAAGTGACCCTTCCAGAACTCTTTTAGGGTCAATTTAGTGTCATTGGTCACATCAAAACACCTTTGAAACATTGCTTTGTGTACAGTTTTTGAAGTTTGAAATGACCTGCTGGTCCATGGGCTGGAGGAGAGGAGTGGTGTTAGGAGGCAAGAACTTCACTTTTACAAATCTGAAATCCTTAGACATTTGGTCGTCCAAGTCTTGAGGATGACCAGGAGCATTGTCCATTACCAGGAGGCACTTAAGTGGCAATTTATTCTCCAATAAATATTTCTTCACACTGTGGCCAAACACTTGATTAAACCATTCCAGGAAAATTTTCCTAGTGACCCATGCCTTAGCATTAGACTTCCAAAACACACACAATTTACTCTTGTCAACACTGTAGTCCCTGAACACTCTGGGATTTTCAGAGTGATACACGAGTAAAGGCTTCACTTTGAAATCCCCACTAGCGTTACCACACAACATTAGAGTTAGCCTGTCTTTCATAGGCTTGTGTCCTCGCATTGCCTTTTCCTCCTGCGTGATGTAGGTCCTCCTTGGCATTTTCTTCCAAAAGAGGCCTGTTTCATCACAATTAAACACTTGTTGGGGTTTGAAATTTTCAGCCTCTACATATTTTTTAAAGTCGCGCACAAATTTTTCAGCCCCATCTTTATCTGAACTGGCCCCCTCACCATGCCTTACAACACTGTGTATGCCAGTTCGCCTCTTAAATTTTTCGAACCAGCCTTTGCTGGCCTTAAATTCATCAACATTAACATCACTGGTTCCAGGCATTTTTTTGACAAGATCGGCATGCAACTGCCTTGCTTTTTCACGTATGATGGATTGCACAATACTATCACCCGCTAGCAGTTTTTGGTTTATCCACAGCAACAACAATTTCTCCATATTTTCTATTGTTTGTGATCTCTGTTTGGTTATTGTATTCACCCCTTTCGCAACATTAGCTTCAGTGATTGCTTTTCTCTTATACACAATGGAACCGATGGTTATTGGGGTTTTCTTGTATATCCTGGCGAGCTCGGCAATACATACACCACTATCATATTTTTCTATTATTTCTTTCTTCAGTTCTACGGTGTTCCTCACTTTCTTTACCAAAGAAATGGCACTAGGAGCTTTCTTTGGGCCCATGGTAGCTTATTTAGTAGTCACACACAATAATCAAGGCCCAAAAACAATGAATTGTTAATAAATATTTTGTATAAACTCCTGGGGTGATGTTCACTCAAGCGTAAACAATGCTAGACTGGGTGGCAATGTGCGTGGGAGGTGCGTGGGTGGCGGGCCTACGGCCTTTGTATGTGCGCGGCACTGGTGGACAGGTTCCGGACCGAGCACGAAAATGGAGGGAACACACGAAAACGGAGGGCAATTTTCCACGAAAAAACTACACGAAAACTGAAATACACGAAAACAGAGATACACGAAAACTGAGGAACCACTGTATAATGAATTTTTATTCAAACCAAAAAATGGAAGATTTAATGTTATGCAATACGTATTGTTATACAGTGGACCCCCGCCTAACGAGCACCCCGGAAATCGTACAATTATGTAAGTATAATATGTATTGTAAGTGCTTGTGGAAGTGTATTTTTGGGGGTCTGAAATAGACTAACCTACGTGACATTATTTCTTAAGGAAGTAAATTCGTTTGGTAATGGCACTTGAACAGGCTTCTTGAATGAATTTTGCTTGTTATGCGGGGGTCCACTGTAATTATACAAATAATATCACCACATTTGTGAATTTATATTAGACCTATCAGCTGGCGGGTATTAGACGTGTGAGGTCATTTGTTTACTTTTGATTATCGGCGAAAATTGAACATTTCCGCTACTTTGAGCTCAGTTTCAAGCCATTTCCAGTACTAAAACCAATCGAAATCATCTCTATATCTGTAATATATCTTCCATTCTATCAAATGAGACTTAAGAAATTGCAAATACAACTATAAAAAATATACGAAACAACACTGCAAAGTCGCTGTTTTAATCGAAAATTACGGGTTTCAGTTTTTTTCTCTCATTATGCACTGTGTGCTGCAGGATTAGTTTTATGTGGTGCATACTTACCACATAGATGTATTCTCTCATATCTAGGCCCAAATGTACCGCTCACAGCTTATCTGAGTGAGCTGAGCTCATGACTTAGAACTATGGTTTGGACCCAGAACTCAAAGTCATAGAACTACGGCACCGACCCTGAAAGGGTTAAAATGATTTTCAGACAAGGTTATTTTAGTATTTACTGCTAATGAATTCCAGATTCTTGGGCCCTTTATGTGCATAGAATTTTTACATAGGTTGATATGGACATGGGGGATATCAAAAAGTGATCTATACCTTGTGTTGTGGTCATGGGTCCTATTAAAGTTGGTGAGGAGAATTTTGAGCAGAGGGTTTATATTAGAGTGTAGAGTTCTATATATTACCTGGAGACCTGGAGAGAATTCCAGGGGTCAACGCCCCTTCGGCCCGGTCTGTGACCAGGCCTCATATTGGACCAGAGCCTGATCAACCAGGTTGTTACCGCTGGCCCCATGCAGTCCAACGTACGAACCACAACCTGGCTGGTCAGGTACCGACTTTAGGTGCCTGTCTAGTGCCTGCTTGAAGACAGCCAGGGGTTTGTTGGTAATCTCCCTGATGTATGGTGGGAGGCAGTTGAACAATCTTGGGCCCCTGACACTTATTGTGTTGTCCCTCAACGTGCTAGTGGCACACCTGCTTTTCATTGGGGGGATGTTACATCGCCTGCCAAGTCTTTTGCTTTCGTAGGGAGTGATTCTCGTGTGCAAGTTTGGTACTAATCCCTCGAGAATTTTCCACGTGTATATAATAATGTATCTCTCCCGCCTGCGTTCTAGAGAGTACAGGTTTAGGAACTTCAAGCGTTCCCAGTAATTGAGGTGGTTTATCGCAGTTATGCTTGCCGTGAAGGTTCTCTGCACATTTTCAAGGTCAGCAATTTCACCCGCCTTGAAAGGTGCAGTTAGTGTGCAGCAATATTCCAGCCTAGATAGAACAAACGATCTGTAAAGTGTCAACATGGGTTTGGCATCCCTGGTTTTGAAGGCTCTCATTATCCATCTTGTCATTTTTCTAGCAGATGTGATTGCTACAGTGTTATGGTCCTTGAAGGTGAGATCCTCTGACATGATCACCCCAGGTCTTTGACATTAGTTTTTCGCTCTATTGTGTGGTTGGAATTAGTTTTGTACTCTGATAAGATTTTAATTTCTCACGTTTCCGTATCTGAGTAATTGAAATTTCTCATCATTGGCACAAGAATAAGTGTGAATGTTCTTTATGGTGAGTAGTTTTAGGCTTTTGAATATTGGTGGAGTATGCTGTCTAGAGTGGGAATTTGTTATCATACTGACTGCAGCCTTTTGCTGGGTTATGAGAGGTCTAAGGTGATTTAATGTTGTTGATCCCCATGCACAGATTCCATAGGTGAGATAAGGGTAGATGAGTGAGTGATATAGTTCAAGGAGAGCTGATTGAGGCACATAGTAGCATATCTTAGATAATATGTCCACTGTCTTTGAGATTTTCTTGGAAATGTTTGTATGTGTGTTTAATTTAAGGCCACTGTCAATGTGGATTCCTAGGAAATTTTTCCCCTCTGAGTTTTGTGGATGAGTGAACCATTGAGCGTTATGTTAAGTGGAACATTTGTGTCTCTGTTTCCAGATTGTATGAAGTAGGTCTTGTCAGTATTGAGAGTAAGTTTATTAGTCATCATCCATGTTGATATTTTCTGTAATTCGGCATTGACAGTATCGGCCAGTATGACTGGATTTGGTGGAGAAGACATACGTTGTTTAGAGCATGCGGAGTGTCTGACTCATACCCACAATGTTGACTCATTATTTCAGCATTGAGTTAGTGTCTGTACTGACTCATACCCACGCTGTTGACTCATTGTTTACAGCATGTGAGTAGTGGCTGTACTGACTTATACCCACACAACTGATTTCATTGTTTACAGCATGCGAGTAGTGTCTGTACTGACTCATCCCCACGCTGTTGACTCATTGTTTACAGCATGCGAGTTAGTGTCTGAAACTGACTCATACCCACACTGTTGACTCATTGTTTACAGCATGCGAGTTAGTGTCTGTACTGACTCATACCCACGCTGTTGATTGGTACCACACTGTTGACTCGTTGTTTACAGCAATGAGTTAGTGTCTGTACTGACTCATACCCACACTTGACTCATAACCACGCTGTTGACTCATACCCACGCTGTTGACTCATTGTTTACAGTATGTGAGTTAGTATCTGTACTGACTCATACCCATGCTGTTGTCTCATTGTTTACACCCTCGAGTTAGTGTCTGTACTGACTCATACCCACACTGTTGACTTATAACCTGTTGTTGACTCATTGTTTATAGCACGCGAGTTAGTGTCTGTACTGACTCATACCCACGCTGTTGACTCATTGTTTACATCATATGAGTTAGTGGCTGTACTGACTCATACTCACGCTGTTGACTCATTTTGTTTCCCCCAGTCATGTGAGTTAGGGGGTCTGTTACCTGACTCTTTTTACCCACGCTGTTGACTCATTGTTTACAGCACGCGAGTTAGTGGCTGTACTGACTCATACCCACGCTGTTGACTCATTGTTTACAGCACATGAGTTAGTGTCTGTACTGACTTATACCCACTCTGTTGACTCATTGTTTACAGCACGCTTGTTAATGTCTGTGTGTTGTGAGGGTTCTTGCATAGATTTGTTAATATATTAAAGATGAGCTTGGTATGGTAGCGTTTAATGGAGGCATTAGAAATATGGGAGCCGAGAGCCTAGGCCTATGTCCGTTTGCACTGCCTAACTGGGTGGAGCTGCCTGCTGGTTGTCCCGGCACTCGGGCATTCAAAAAGGGACGGCCTATGATTGGCTAACGAAAGATCACATGGGCAGAGGTTGGTGATCACGTGAACAGCTATGGTATAGCCGTTAGAAATACGCACCTTACAGCTCGGTCATGTTACGTATGGCATCTCAACATACATCTATACAAATTAAGGACAACAGGCATACGACTCTCAGCTGATTCTATACAATGTCAAAGTACGCAACAGTTGAATATTATACAGTGGACCCCCGAGTTTCGTAAAAACTTCACTCCTGAAGTCTGCTGAAACGCCATTACCGAACGAATTTACTCCCTTAAGGAAAAATGTCACATAGGTTAGTCTATTTCAGACCCCCAAAAATACACTTCCACAAGCACTTACAATATTATACAGTGGTCCCTCGGTTTTCTCCGAAAATTCATTCCAGAATGCTGCTCAATGCCATACCAACGAACTTTTCTTCCTTAAGAAATTATGTCACGTAGGTTAGTCTATTTCCAGACCCCCAAAATACACTTGCAACAACACTTACGAAAATACACTTATATAAATGTTTGAGTTTGGAGATGCACAAAAAACCCAGGGACCACTGTACTTTCATAATTGTACGATTCCGGTTTACGAAACTCGGGGACCACTGTACTTCACATGGATATTTTGTGGGCGGAACAATCTACATTACTATATGATGCATAATGATACAAAGGAATTAATTAAATGAGCTCATTTCTAGAAGGTCATGATAAAAGAGATAAAAAAAATTTGTTCGATCGAAACTGTCTTCAGTGATCTACGAATTCCGAGGAAATATATTTTCAAGAAGGTAGTGATTAACAGACAAGGTAGATCTGTGCACTCAAATCTATACTGTTTATTCTCAGAACTCGAGAGAACGGAACACATAAAAAAAAATTGAATGATACTAAGTAGATATTATAACACACAGTTGAACACTTACTACATTATTTATCTATACAGGTTATTTACATTTAACCCCAACTCTGCTAGGGTGAGATTGATATAGGCTGTATAATTATCATCTCTGGGTGGATCAAACTCTGTTACAATAGGTAACTCAACTTCTGATTGAGGGAGGATCTACACTGGTATCCACAAATGATACTTGAGATTTCTCAACACTTGTCGTTAATGTAGGAATAACGACATTCAGTTGATCTGACTGATCATTGGGAGGTAGAGGGAACAGCAATAGAAAATTATCAGATTCTGTCTCACTTGTCTGATTGTCAGTGTCGGGGACTTCGTCATCATCATCGCATACTAACTTCATAGATCTAAATGTGATTCTTTAAACTGACCCGTACTAATTCTCTAACTTTATACTTATTGCCATTAATATGTTCGACTACTCTATAAGGACCAACAAACTTTTGATCAAGTTTTGGCATTGCTGAAGTTTTGTAAATTAAACAACATGACTCTGGAACCTACTTGAACTTTAGTCGGTTTTCCCTCGAGTGTTGGTTACCAGAAATTCTGCTGTTGACTTAGGGAAGTGTTTCTCGAATTCGTCTGAAAACACCCTGAGCTTGACTGGTACGTAACTGCTAAGAAATCATCTGGATTGTAAGTCGGTTTTGATTGGAATATAACAGCTCATAAGGCAAACGCTTATCGACACCATACTGCATAATGAGGGGTATCACATATAGAAGCGTTAAAAGCAGAATTTATTGTACATTGAACATCAGGAATGACTTCATCCCAGGTTACACTATTGGATTGATGGTAGCTCTTAAGACGTCAAGGACTGTCTTATTCGTTTTCTGCTAACCCATTACTGGCAGGATAGTGCAGAATAAGGGTTGATTTTGTAATTTTGTAATCTCATCCTGTAAGTTTTTCCACCCTGAAATGTGCCACATCAATTCAGGAAAGACAGTGCTATAACTTATATTGCCAGGCATACCACCTAAAGGGTACGAGGTGACACAGAACATCCAGACTATGGAAAAACCCGGAGCCACAGCCACCCGGAGAGAGAGGTTTTTTAGTGCCAGGAAAGAAAAAGCTGGCATGAAATGACAGAAATTGTACACCAACTGCAATCATTTCTGGAGTGGAATCGCAGTCAGTGGCCTCCACTTTATTACAACAGATACAGTGAGCCCGGTTCTCGCCGGCAACCTGTCACAGAGGGCCCGTCGACCACCGGTTTGGTCTAACTCGATTCTATTTTCCCGATAAGAAATAATGGAAATAAAATTAACTGTTCCAGACATCCAAAAGTATTAAAATAAAATATTTTTAGAACTTTTTGACATTAAATAAACAAAATTTTTTATAAAAAATTAAGAAAATAAATAGTACAATAACATGTCACTTACATTTATTGAAGAGTTGTTGATGTGTGGAGGACGGGAGGAGGGGAGAAGGTGGAGTAGATGCTAGTGTTTTGAAGGGGAATCCTTCCATTAACACTGCAGGTACCAAGTTCTTCTGGGGTTACTTCCTTTTCTTTAATGCCACTAGGACCAGGTTAAGAGTCACTGGACCTCCTATAACAAAAATCTGTCCAGGGAGCTCTGTGTCTGGCGGTTCTTTAAAATGTCCTTAAATGTAACAAGACATTGTCATTAAACATGTCGCATACTGGCGTGCAACATCTTGGTTAGGGTGATAATCATCCATAAAGCCTTGCACATCAGCCCATTTGGCACAGATCTCCCTAATCCTTGAAGAAGGCACCTTCTTCCATCTCGGTTCCACCTCTCCCCCATCTGACCATTTTCCTGACCTGTGGTCCTTGTTGCAGTTGCTGCTTTAAGCTCTTGCAGATCTTCAGTGGTTAACTCTTCATTGTGCTCCTCCACCAACTCTTCCACATCCTGGGTACAAACATCCAACCTCATGGACTTGCCCAGTTCCACAATTTCTTGCACAACAGCCTCAGGCTCATAGTTCTGAAGCTCAGCCCCAAAACCTTCAAAACCAGGACACAGTCTGGCCACAATTTTCTCCAGGCAGAGTTCAAAGTCCTGGTAGTCACCCTCCCAAGTCTTACCTATAAGCTTTTTCACAATGCAGGATATGGAAATGGTCTTTCCAAAACTCTTTAGGGTCATATCCATGCTGTGGTCACATCAAAGCACTTTTGAAAAATTGCTTTTGGGGTAGAGTTTTAAAGTTGCAAATGACCTGCTGGTCCATGGGCTGGAGGAGAGGAGTGGTATTAGGGCAAGAACTTCACTTTGATGAACTCACAGCCCTGCACACAATTTCTCTGCCAAATCTCGAGGATGACCAGGAGCATTGTCCATTATCAGAGGAGGATCTAGTGGCAAATTATTTCCTCGAGATATTTTCTTCACACTGGGGCCAAACACGCTTTGAACCAATCAAGGAAAATTTCCCCAGTGACCCATGCCTTTTGTTAGACTTCCACATCACACACAAATTAGACTTGGTGGGTACCCATCTGGCCAAAAACTGGGATTTTCAGAATGATACACCAGTAAAGGCTTCACTTTGCAATCACCACTTATTAACACATGAGAGTTAGCCTGCCCTTTTTATAGGTTTATGTCCTGGCTGTGCCTTTTCCTTTCCCCCTTGTAATGTAGGTCCTGGGTTTTTGCATTTTTCCAAAACAGGCCTGTTTCGTCACAATTGAACACTTGTTGGGTAAAATTTTTTTCACCTCTTGCCCGATCCTAAAATATTTTTCAGCCGCACTTTTGTCAGAACTGGCAGCCTCACCATACCCTACAACACTATGTATGCCATTCATTTTTCAAACCAGCCTTGCTGGCTTAAATTGCTCACTTAGCACCTTGCAGGCATTTCTTGATGAGATCATCATGCAACTGCCTTTGCTTTTCACATATTATTGCCAGCTAATTATCTCCAGCTAACTGTTTCAGTTGATCCACACCAACAAAGTTTCCACTTGTTCCAGCACTTGATCTCTGTTTTGGTGGACCATACTTGCACCTTTTATACCAAATAAAGATCCTTGATTTCCTTTCTCTCTTGGCTAAATGGAAGAGATGGTGGAATGGGATTTGCCATAGGAAGCCTGCCAGCTCAGTGACACGCACCACCTTCATATTTTGCTATCATCTCCTTCTCTTCAATTCTACCATACTTGACATTCTTAACCACAAGCTTGGCACTAGGAGCTAGCTCATGTGGCTTATTTAAAGAAGTTGTAAGCACTAAAAACACTGAAATAATGACAATATACTATATGGTAAAGGAATGCGTGGTGGTGCGTGGGTAGTGTTCGCCGCTTGTAAACAATAACACTGAAAGTGCCTGGGTGCCCAGCTGGGCCACAGCCCACACGTGTACGCGGGCCTCGGGACGGAGAGAGCCAACTCGCCAACTCCGAGTGGCCGCATAACATTGAGTCAAAAATATTGTGTCCCGTTGAACACCGATTTGGATGAGCTCGACGCTCGCAACACCGGGGGTTCACTGTAATAGTGCCAGGAAAGACCTCCATACCACCTGTATACACCAACCCACCACATTCATCTGGTGACACAGGTCCAGCTGCAACAACAATGTTGGCAGCCTACATTCGTGGACTGCTTACAGAGTCAAATGCTATGTTTGCGGCTTTCACAGAGACCCACATAAGAGATCACTGGACATGAAATATGGATCCCGGCTACAACCTACACAGGTGTGACAGAGAACAGGCAAAAGGGGGTTACTCATATCAGAGTCACTTATATGTTCAGAACAAATGCCTCAAATGATGAAGGAAGTATAGGTGACCTGCATTTTCACTAAAATTCTTTTCTTAATAATAAATATACTATTAATGGGACCTGACTTATTTTAATAAATAATGTCATAGAAGTTATTAGATTCAAAATAGATTCTCTAAAAGTTAAAAGACTCATTAAAAATAGTTACCACATAATGTTCTAGTTTGAGATGATCGAAAAACCGAGGGACCACTGTGGCAGTGGACCCTCACAATCTAATACCTCCGGAAACGTAATTATGTAAGTATAATTTTGTGTCTGTATGGAAGCGTATTTTTGGGGTCTGAATACCATGAAATGCCCCTTAAGGAGTAAATTGTCGGCAATGGCAATTTTGAGCAGACTCAGAGTGTGTTTTTACGAACTGGGTCCAAACAACATAGCCAGCAGAGAATCAAACTCGTCATCGTGGTTGTCTCATAAGCCTTTGACAACATTCCAACAATTCCAGGAACAGTCAGTACTGACCACTGTCTTGGTAACCTTTCCAGCCCTGCTCCCAACATCTGCTACTGGGGGATTACAACCTTAAAATCAAAATGTAGAGGAACATTGCAAACAATGTAGCAGAGATAACACCAGAGGTTGCTCAGATGAAAAATTCACACATGTGAACTTTCACCCCACCTGAAACACTCCTAAACCAGCAATAGTAGAGCCCAAGATTAACACATGGACCTCATCTTCACTAATAATGATGATGTGGATAACTAATGTCATCATATCAAAACAATATACTCAGATCACAACAAAATGGGGGGCCAGACATGATGGGGGGGGCCCCCGATCAAAAAAAAGTGATCAGCCCAGGATTTTTTTCCAAATTCAACTTCAATTTAAAAAAAACAAAAGGGGGGAACCCAAAAACCAAGCCCCAAAAAGATATAAACTGGGAAGTTTTCCAACACCCGGGTCCTAACCTATGTCTAGAACAAATTAACTCTGTGGGGATTTTGGGGGGTTTTTCCAAGGAAAATTTCCCCCTTTAAGGAAAAGGGGGGGGAAGATGCAAACTAAAAAAATAGGGCCCCCAGAAGGGGAACAAAGAAAAAAGGGGGGGCCAAGGGAAAACCAATTTTCCCCGAAATACTTAGGGGGACACCTTGTGAGGTAGCAAACACGAATTAAAACAAAAAAGGGAAACTTAAGGGAATAAGAGACACGGGAAGAACTAAAACCATAAAAAATTGAAAAAAACCCCCAAAAAATTTTTTTTTCCTATGCAAAATAAAAATCGAGAAAAAAACCAGTATTGGGCCCCCACTTTAAAAGGGATGGGGCCCAAAAGATGAAAACAAGGAAAAGAGTGAGTTACTTAAGTCCCAGTATACCGGTTTTTTACCCCCCTAACCAAAATAAAAAAACCAAAAACCCCCCAAAAAATTTTTTTAAGGGGAGTCCCCCAGAATTTGGAAAGACCCTCCCCTTTTTGACATTACCATGACCCAAATGACTTGAAAAAAGGAAAAATTTAATGCCCATGCACTTGGGCCCCGGCCCAGACCTGGAACTCCTGTTCATCAAGAACTGAAAAGGCCCCCCCTTTTTTTTTTCAAAAAAAATTCTTTTTTTAAATTCCTATGGAAAAAGGGGGGCATTTTTGGAAAACCTTGGGGGAAAAATTTTCCCCAAAATTAATAAAAAAACAAAATAGCCCCCCTCCACAAAGGGGGGCCAAAAACCCAAAGCAAAAAACTACAGACCAATTTGGGTTGTCCCATATCATAAAAATCTTTTTAAAGGGGGTTTTGAAGCAAGATTCCCCCCCTCTAGATACCCCAATTGCACAACCCAGGACAGCATGGGTTTAAGCAGGTGTTTTCCCCCCTTTCCCCCAAAAAAATGGGCCACTACCCGGTCCTGGGTGCCTGAAGATAAACAGAATGCAAAAAGTTTTAAAACACAGATTTTTCAAAAAAATTTGACAAGTGTGACCATGGTGGAAAGCACCAAAAAAAAATGTAAAAAGGGAAAAACAAGGGAAAAATTGGTAGATGGATCTTAAAATTTCCCAACAAGAACACAAAAGAATAACAGAGTAAAGTCTGAGGCAGCTATTAAAAACCCGTTCCAAAAGGCACAGTACTTGCTCCCCCCCCCCATTCCCCCCTCCTAATATCAGACATTGACAAGGGGGTAAGCCCCAAAAATTTTCTTCCCCTTTTCAGATGACACCGAAACCCCCATGACAGTGTCCACCGGGGGAAAAAACTGGGAAGACCCCAACAGACATAAACCAAATTTTTAACCCCCTTTTTTGGGGTTTTTGGGGGGGACTAATCCCACGCCCCGGGGTTTTTGACGACTAGTACCCCTTTAAAACCCCCGCCCCCAAATCAAAGGGAAAAAGGCCGAGGCCTAGATGTGAAAATTGGTCTTTTGCGGGCATGGCGCAGGTTAAAAAAAAACCTGCCCCCAATTGGGATAATTTTTGGGAAAAAAAAAATTTTGACC
>WNWK01020434.1:22178-34678 GCA_009830355.1 Cherax destructor | reverse complement strand
ATTCTTTCAATAATAACCCTGCCATACACTTTACCTAGTATACTCAGTAAACTTATTCCCCTATAATTTTTACACTCTTTTATCCCCCTTCCCATTATATAAAGGAACTATACATGCTCTCTGCCAATCCTAGGTACCTTCCCTCTTTCATACATTTATTAAACAAAAATACCAACCACTCCAGCACTATATCCTCCCCTGCTTTTAACATTTCTGTCATGATCCCATCAGTTCCAGCTGCTTTACCCCCTTTCATTCTACGTAATGCCTCACGCACCTCCCCCACACTCACATCCTGCTCTTCTTCACTCCTAAACGATGTTGTACCTCCCTGGCCAGTACATGAAATTACCGCCTCCTTTTTTCATCGACATTTAAAAGTTCCTCAAAATATTCCCGCCATCTACCCAATACCTCCAGCTCCCCATCTACTAACTCTGCTACTCTGTTTTTAACTGACAAATCCATTCGTTCCCTAGGCTTTCTTACCTTGTTTATCTCGCTCCAAAAATTTTCTCGTTTTCAGCAAAATTTCTTGACAGCCTCTCCCATTCTTTCATCCGCTCTTCTTTTGCACTCTCTCACCACTCTCTTCACCTTTCTTTTACTCTCCATATACTCTGCTCTACTATTAACACTTCTGTTTTTTAAAAACCTCTCATAAAGCTACCTTTTTCTCTTTTATCACACCCTTTACTTCTTCATTCCACCACTCAGTCTTTCCTCCTGCACCCACCCTCCTATAGCCACAAACTTCTGCCCCACATTCTAATACTGCATTTTTAAAACTATCCCCACTCTCTTCAACCCCCCCCTCTCCCCCACTACTCATACTTGCACTAGCCCACCTTTCTGCCAATAGTTGCTTATATCTCACCCTAACTTCCTCCTCCCTTAGTTTATACACTTTTACCTCTCTCTTACTTGCTGTTGCCATTTTCTTTTTGTTCCATCTACCTTTTACTCTAACTGTAGCTACAACCAAATAATGATCCGATATATCCATTGCCCCTCTATAAACATGTACATCCTGAAGCCTACCCATCAACCTTTTATCCACCAATACATAATCCAACAAACTACTTTCCTTACATGCTATATCATACCTTGTATATTTATTTATCCTCTTTTTCATAAAATATGTATTATTACCAAACCTCTTTCTACACATAGCTCAATTAATGGTTCCCCATTTACATTTACCCCTGGCACCCCAAATTTACCTACTACTCCCTCTACAACATTTTTACCCACTTTAGCTTCAAGATCCCCAACCACAATTACTCTCTCACTTGGTTCAAAACTCCCCACACACTCACTCAACATTTCCCAAAATCTCTCTCTCTCGTGTGAGGGTGTGCAACAGGGGGACCCTCTCGCCCCCTTTCTATTCTGTCTAGTCTTCAAGGAAGTCACAGAAGCGCTGTCCAGTGAGCTCAATATCTGGTTCTTGGATGATGGCACCCTAGCTGGCACTACAGAATCTTAGGGGACATCAGGAAAATTAAAGATATGGTAGAGAGCCTGGGCCTATCTTTAAACCCCACCAAATGTGAAATAGTTTCCACCAATCCACAGATGATCCAGAACATTAAGGCTGTTTTACCAGGGGCACGAGCCATCGATCCAGCCAACAGCACTCTCCTTGGTGCTCCTCTTGGGCCCAATGCCATCGATCTGGTCCTGGAAAAAAAAATCTCAGGACGATGGAAGGTAGGATGAAAGACATCGATACACATGATGCCTTCTACCTACTCACCAGGTGCCTGTCAATCCCAAAACTTACATACTTCCTGAGATGCTCCCCAGCCTTCAGCAGTCCGAAACTCAAGGAATATGACTCTCTCCTCAAGACCATGCTAGAGTGTATTGAATCTTTCCCTCGAAGATGGACAGTGGTTGCAAGCCTCGCTTCGTCAGGCTTGGGGGGCTGGGAGTACGCAAATCCTGGAGTTTACCTGGAGAGAATTCCAGGGGTCAACGCCCCCGCGGCCTTCCAGATTGCCCTACCAGCTTTCTTATCCTCTTCCATAGCATCAAATGAGCTAATAAAACAAATTCTTCCAGACAACCTCAGTGATTCAGCAGGAATACAGGACCCCAGTTACACCAGTGCCATCACTGAATGGGAGAGACTTGCTGCTCCAACACCAAAACCTAGTGAAGAACTGGCCTACAAACAGTCAAGCTGCGACAGCCCCATCGCTGAAAAGATACTTGCCAATATGCTTAGGGCTGTAACATCAGACAGGGAAACTGCCCGTCTCCTAGCTGTGAGTGCACATCACTCCGGAGACTTCCTCCAAACAGTTCCCATTTCGGCCATGGGAACACGCCTCGACCCTAAGACCCTTCGTATTGCAGTGGCTTTGCACCTTGCTGCCCCTATTCACACGGAATATACGTGTATTTGCGGCGATCGTGCAAGCCGTTCAATATGGTCTACATGGTCTTAACTGTTCCAAAACCAAGGGCTGGCATGCAAGACACAATGAAGTCAATGACATCATATAGAGAACCTTTGCTTCAGCAGGATGCCCAGCTGAGAGAGAACCCCGACCACTAGCAGCCAACAATACCAACAACCCAGCAATCCGCCCCGACGGGATCACCATCTATCTTTGGAAGAATGGCAAGCTCTTAGCATGGGATTATACCTGTGTGTCGACACTGGCTGACACCTACATCCATCACAGTGTCGGGCGACAGGGAGGAGCTGCTGACCACAGGGAGAAGTACAAGATCGGCAAGTACAGGGACATAAGCCAACAGTATCAGTTTGTCCCAGTGGGATTGGAGACCTTGGGAACGTGGGGAAAAAATGCAACACATTTCCTTAAAGAACTGGGTTCCAGACTCATCGACACCACCAGGGACCCAAGGGCAGCCACATTCATGTTCCAGCGTCTCAGCGTGGCCATCCAGAGGGGAAACGCATGCTGCATACTTGGCTCGCGTCCGGATTCGGAGGAGCTAGAGGAGATTCATAATCTTTGATATATTGTACCATTGTATTTGTGTTTTCTGTCAATGTATTCTGTCTATTAATTAAGCATTCACATAATATATATAGGGGGTGGTAGGAGAAGAAAATATTCAAACAGCTCCGGGGAGAACCTCGAGTTTTTCCTGAGGTACGTTTATCGTCTTCTCTGAGGATGAGACTCCCCAGTAAAGTTCTAGAGGGGGTACCTCCCTATATATATTGATTAAAAAAATATATATTATATATATACAGTGGAACCCTGGTTAACGAACACCCCGAAAATCGTGTAATTATGTAAGTATAATATTGTAAGTGCTTGTGGAAGTGTATTTTTGGGGGTCTGAAATAGACTAACCTACGTGACATTATTCCTTAAGGGAGTAAATTCGTTTGGTAATGGCACTTGAGCAGGCTTCTGGAATGAAGTTTTTACGTTACTCGGGGGTCCACTGTATATATATATATACAGTGGACCCCCGGTGTTTGTCCTGCTCCAAACTCCCCCTTTTATGTAAGTGTATTTTTTTAAATGCTTTTGTTAGTGTATTTTTGGGGGTCTAAAAGGACTAGTCTACTTTACATTATTCCTTATGGGAATAAATTCGTTTCATAATGGCACTTCAACAGCATTCTGGAACGAAAAAATCACGAAAACCGGGGGTCCACTGATGTACTGTGTGAGAAATGTTTACATGACAAATGTACAACAGGATAAATACTCTTTATGTTGTATGTGTACCAAGTATGCACATTCGTGTATGTACTAAAATATGGTATTTACTGTACTTATAGTTTTAATAAAGAGTTATGCTTGATTGTGCCTGAAATGGCTCTTATCATATGTAAATGATATGTACGTACTTTCATTTTATTACTAACATTCATTGGTCTTAGTCACTTGCCTGGCTCTGTGGATTACGTGTCTTAATTATTCCTTGGATAGTGAAGACTGATGTAGAAATTGGGAGATTTTGGGCCTTTCATAAAATAAGTGTTTGTACTAAGAGCTTTATTGCTGCTTTTGTAAATCTCTTGCAAAACAGAATTGCTGATTGGGTATTGTTTAAGCTGTGTCATCTTGCTGGTGTGTATTAGAAGCAAACGCTTAGTGCTTTCACAGGTACAGTGTATGCAATATTTCATAGTAATTTTGTATGTTTTTATTCTTAGATTTGTATGCAGTTCTCAAAATTTTAAGTAAATTATGCAAGATTTAGATTCATGATGAAGAATTTCTCAGGCACTTAAACTTTCATCCCTCCCCTCCTCCTCAGTGTGCACGCACGCACACACGCGCATTCGCTCACATGCACATAAGCACATGCTTGTGTAAGTACATGTATATATTCATGTACAGGTTGTGTGTGAATAGCAGGCTTAAATTTTAACCCTTTGAGGGTCGAGAGGCCCTCTCCCAAACTTGTTCTCAGGGTCGAAAAATTTTCGAAAAAAAAAAAAATATTTTTTCGTATGAAATCATAGAGAATCTTTTTCCGATCATAACGACACCAAAATTATGAAATTTGAAGGAAAACTAACAGAATTATGCTCTCACGAATTTAGCTGTATCAGCGATATTTACGCATCGGCGATTTCATCCACTTTGAGCCTTATTTTCGGCAAATTCCAATGTTTCAGTCTACTCAAATTATAGCTATTTCGCTAGAATTCTATTTCTTCTATCAATTGAGTATAAGAAACCGCCAATTTACTGATTTCAACTACCCAATAAGGTGGTCAGAAATTGGCAATTTGACCAATTTCACACAAATTTCAAAATAGGGCCCAAAATACACGAGACAGACATTCCTGGCACTCAAATAACATTTTATCTGTTCATTAGTCATGTCTCCAGGCCCCTCTTACATTACTTTTCCTTTCCATTTTGAATTTTTATTCTCACAAAAAAATAGAAGATTTACTGTTATGTATACAATTGCTTCATTGTAAAAACGGTATAAATAATATCAGTGCACTTGTGCAAGAATATTATACACGCCAGTTGATGTGTATTGGATGCATGGCGTGATTTGTTTACGCTTGAACATCAGTAAAAATCGAACATTTTCGCTACTTTGCGCTCAGTTTCAAGGTACTTGTCATCGTAAAACTAATCAAAATCATCTCTATTTCTGTAATATATCTTCCATTCTATCAAATGAGACCAAGAAAACCAGAAAACAACCATAAATACCATACGAAAATACACCCGAAAGTCGCTGTTTTAAACCAAAAAAACGGTCGGAGTTTTTTTTCCTCATTATACACTGCGTGCTTCAGGATTTTTTTTATACTGCGCACACTGACCACGCAGACCCATTCTTTCATATGTAGGCCTGCCAGCTTTCTTCCACCAGATTTGAAGGTGCTAGAAATTATGAGTACAAGTACGTGACCGACCCTGGCTGCAATGACGTACTAGTATGGGACCGACCCTCAAAGGGTTAAAGCAATATGTAAAGGTCCTCATCAAAATAACCATTGACTTTGTATCTGGTACTTGCTACTTTGATTACTGCCTTTCATTCAAGAAAAATTCTTGGTCATCAACTCTGTACTTATTCTTATTATTCCTCAACTTTGAAGTACTTATGTATAAATTTAATACAATTGTAAATTTCCATGTTTTTTTTTTTTTTAAATTTAACTTTCATTAATAAATTGTAAGTACATACTATATTTCATAGGTTGGCCAGAGGCACGGAGGGTTCCTAAGTATATTTCAACGAGCCTTGTCCCGGGCTTCAGCACATATCTGGTTTGAACGTTCCGAAGCCAAAGATCGCTTTGCAGTAGCAAGAAGATTGAGAGAACATGTTGAAGATCCTGATAAACTTCCTATACTAATATTCCCTGAAGGCACTTGCATCAACAACACGTCAGTGATGCAGTTTAAAAAAGGAACTTTTGAAGTCGGAGGTGTCATATATCCTGTTGCTATCAAGGTGAGTTTTATTTTTTAACCCCTTAACTGTGACAAGTCTTAAGTTTTAATTTCCCTTTGTTGGCCAAATTTTAGGGAAAAATTCTTAGTTTGTAAGCACCTTTTTTCTAAATTGAACTAAAAAAAAAAAAAAAAAAATTGATTTTATGGTGTTGAAGTTGATAAAATTATCACTTGTTGGCAACATTGGCATAAATCTTTTACAATTAATTGATGAATGACTAATGACTTCGAGAGTGTATAAATCTATAGTGGAGGGAAGGTGGAGTAGGGGTCGGCCTAGGAAAGGTTGGAGGGAGAGCGTAAAGGTGGTTTTGTGTGTGAGAGGTTTGGACTTCCAGCAAGCATGTGTGAGCGTGTTAGATAGGAGTGAATGGAGACAAATGGTTTTTAGGACTTGATGTGCTGTTGGAGTGTGAGCAAGGTAACATTTATGAAGGGATTCAGGGAAACCGGCAGGCCGGACTTGAGTCCTGAAGATGGGAAGTACAGTGCCTGCACTCTGAAGGAGGGGTATTAACCCTTTCAGGGTCCAGAGGCCAAATCTCAGAGTGGCAGCCAGGGTCCAAGAATTTAACAAAAGAAATTATTTTTTACTTACGAAATGGTATAGAATTTTTTTCTCAAGGCAATAAAACAAAACAAGAAATTTGATGGAAAATTGACAAAATCGCGAATTTTGATGCATCAGTGATATTTATGCACTGGCGATTTTCCTGCCTGACTCCCATTTTAGGCGAATTACATTATTCCAGTCGACCAAATTCTTAGCTATGTATTTCGTTAGTATTACTTATACAGTGAGCCCCCGGTTCTCGTCGGCAATCCGTCACAAAGGGCCCGTCGACCACCGGTTTGGTCGAACTCCGATTCTATTTTCCTCATAAGAAATAATGGAAATAAAATTAATCCGTCCCAGACATCCAAAAGTATTAAAATAAAATATTTTTTAGAACTTTTTGACATTAAATTAAACACAATTTTATAAAAAAATTAAGAAATAAATAGTACAATAACATGTCACTTACATTTATTGAAGAGTTGTTGATGTGTGGAGGACGGGAGGAGGGGAGAAGGTGGTACCTGCTAGTGTTTGGAAGGGGAATCCCCTTCCATTAACACTGATGGTACCAAGTTCTTTTCTGGGGTTACTGGCCTTTTTCTTTGAATGCTACACTCCCTGCATGAATGCTACACTCCCTGCATGAATGCTACACTCCCTGCATGAATGCTACACTCCCTGCATGAATGCTACACTCCCTGCATGAATGCTACACTCCCTGCATGAATGCTACACTCCCTGCATGAATGCTACACTCCCTGCATGAATGCTACACTCCCTGCATGAATGCTACACTCCCTGCATGAATGCTACACTCCCTGCATGAATGCTACACTCCCTGCATGAATGCTACACTCCCTGCATGAATGCTACACTCCCTGCATGAATGCTACACTCCCTGCATGACTGCTACACTCCCTGCATGCCTACTACACTCCCTGCATCACTGCTACACTCCCTGCATCCTTGCTACACTCCCTGCATCCTTGCTACACTCCCTGCATCCTTGCTACATCCCTGCATCCTTGCTACATTCCCTGCATCCTTGCTACATCCCTGCATCCCTGCTACACTCCCTGCATCCCTGCTACACTCCCTGAATCCCTGCTACACTCCCTGCATCCCTGCTACACTCCCTGCATCCCTGCTACACTCCTGCATCCCTGCTACACTCCCTGCATCCCTGCTACACTCCCTGCATCCCTGCTACACTCCCTGCATCCCTGCTACACTCCCTGCATCCCTGCACCTACATCCTCCCCTGCATCCTTGCTACACTCCCTGCATCCTTGCTACACTCCCTGCATCCTTGCTACACTCCCTGCATGAATGCTTCACTCCCTGCATATTTTTTACCACAGGCTTGGCACTAGGAGCTTTCTTGGGGCCCATGGTGGCTTATTTAGCAGTTGCAAGCACTAAAAACACTGGAATAATGACAATATACATATATGGTATGAATGCGTGGGTGGTGCGTGGGTAGTGGTCGCTCGCTTGTAAACAATAACACACTGAGTGCTTGGGCGCCCAGCTGGGCCATGGCCACACGCGTACACGTTCGGGACGGATAGCCGACTCGCCGAACTCTGAGTGGCCGCCTAATACCGAGTCAAAAATATTGTAAAAAAAATCGTCGAACACCGATTTGGCCGAGCTCCGACGCCGTCGAACACCGGGGGTTCACTGTATTTTATTGATTGAGCACAATAAATTGCTTAGTTAACTGTTTCAACTACCCAATAAAGTGATCGGAAAATGGTTATTTGGCCAATTTAACACAGTTTCAAAATAGGGTCCAGAATAAACAATGCAGGCATTCCTGGCACTAAACTAACATTTCCTCTGTTCATTTGTTACATTTTCAGGCTTTACAAACGAATTGCACTTTGATTTTTTATTCACATAATTAATTTTTATTGACACCAAAAAATAGATTTACTGTTATGCCATGTTGTAATAATTGTATAAATAATATCAGCACATTCGTGAACATATATTAGACCCACCATATATTAGACCCACCATATATTAGACGCGTGATGTCATTTGTTAACTCTTGAACATTGGTAAAAATTGAACATTTCCGCTAATTTGAGCTCGGTTTCAAGCCAGTTTCAGTACTAAAACCAATCAAAATCATCTCTGTTTCTGTAAAATATCTTCCATGCTATCAAATGAGACCAGTAAATCACAAATACAACCATAAATACCATATGAAAATACACTGCAAAGTCTGTTTTAATCCAAAATTACGGTTATTTTTTTTTTTCATGCACTGCGTGCTTCAGGATTTTTTTTATGCTGCACACACTGACCACGCAGACCCATTTTTTCGTATGTAGGCCTACCAGCTTTCTTCCACCAGATTTGAAGGCGCTAGAATTTACACGTATAAGTACATGACCGACCCTGGCTGTTAAGACGTACATGTATGTGACCGACATATACACATATAGGTGAATACTGGAGTGAGAGATAGGGGAGGGATTGTATAATAAATGGAAAACAGGGACACATGGGCACAATAAGAGAACACTGCTGGGGCAAGTGTAGAAGTCTTCAAGACGAAACTGGACAAGTATCTTCACCAGGTGCCAGATCAACCAGGCTGTGATAGATATGTGGGCCAGCAGGCCACCATCAGCAACAGCCTTGTTGACCAGGCAAGCACCAAATGAGCCAGGCTCTGGTAGTAAGAAAACTCTTGGAACTCTTCAAAGGTAAGATAGTGATTGAATGATTGATAGTTTAAGTGTTTCTTCTTTTTTGGGTCACCCTACCTTGGTGGGAGATGGCCCATACGTTAAAATTTTAATAATGTTAATAATCTATAGCAAAGTATGCCATATTGCTTTTCATTTTCTAAGCATATTACAGGGATGCTAGTGTATACATTTTTACTGTAAAAACATTTCACATGTCAGTTTTTTTACTTTGTTTCCACTCATTATTTCTGTGCCCTCAGCAACACACTGCATATGTTACTTGCCTTAAGATATTTGTTAAAAATTAGTGTAGTTGGTAAAATTTTGAGACCCTAATCTGATTAAAAAAAAAAATTGCAGTTCTTTCTTATAAGAGTATTTGTGATAAAAGTCTAAAAAAAAAAAATCATACCTTAAAGCATCTGATAAATGGGTCTAAATTATTTACAGTATCAGTAGTTATGATATGAAGCCTAGGCTTCTCATGCAGCACTGTCAGAGTACAACTTGAGATATTTCATTTCTGGAAAAAGTTTAATCTTAAGTAAGTACTGTAATATGTAGCACATGTTTCAGTATGATCCCAGATTTGGGGATGCATTCTGGAACTCTTCCAAGGATTCGATGGTCAGCTACATCTACATGATGATGACATCCTGGGCCATTGTGTGTGATGTTTGGTATCTGCCGCCAATGACAAAAAGGGAAGATGAAAGTTCAATCGACTTTGCTAATCGCGTTAAAGCTAATATTGCTCGCCAGGGAGGTCTTGTTGACCTAGTATGGTAAGCATATTTTTGTTCCATACAAAACTTTCTTTTGAAGTTACATACTGGTAAAGAGATCTATGTTAAATTTGAAATCTTTATTACATTTGGTAGAGAATAAAGTATTAACTGCTTTCATCACATCATGCAACACCCAATTGGTTTTTAACACCCATCATTTCTGGATGAAAAAAAAAGTAACTGCTCATCTCAGATCTTGCACTACTTTTGTTATAAGAAAAGATCATGTAGTTTCTCTATTTGGAATTTATTTTCCTTAAATATATTAGATAAAATTTGGTTGATTTTTTTGGTAATGTATGAAAGTATTTTGACATAGGTATGTTGGACTTCCAGAAAGCATGTGTGAGCATGTTAGATAGGAGTGAATGGAGACGAATGGTTTTTGGGACCTGACGAGCTGTTAGAGTGTGAGCAGGGTAACATTTTGTGAAGGGATTCAGGGAAACCAGTTAATTGATTTAGTTGGACTTGAGTCCTGGAAATGGGAAGTACAATGCCTGCACTTTAAAGGAGGGGTCTGGGATAGTGACAGCTGGGAGAGACTATTCTCAGCTGTCGTATCTGAGCGCCTCTGCAAAGACAGTGATTATGTACGAGTGGTGAAAGTGTTGAATGATGATGAAAGTATTTTCTTTTTGGGGATTTTCTTTCTTTTTGGGTCACCCTGCCTTGGTGGGAGACGGCCGACTTGTTGAAAAAAAAAAAAATTAATAAAATGTCATTACATATGTGACTACGTAGTGGTGCTGGCGGCAGACGAGAGTTTGGAGACAAGACAAAATACTCCTTCAATATTTCGCTAATATCAACTCTACGGCTTATTTATCTATCAAAATTCATCTAATGTTACATAATAAACAATGTAAATAACATAAAAACTTGATATAGTATATTCTAGAATGAATAAAATGTCATTGTGACATGTGGAGGCGGCCATAACTGCTCCCGCATTGTTGTGGTATTCACTGCCATCTAGTGACGGCCTTTCGAAGCCGTCTGTTGTAATAATACGTTACTATTATACAGTGGACCCCCGACTATCGGTCGGTGTGAGTAACGGCCGGCTCGAGTTTCAATCGCTTTTTTCGGCCCAATTTTTCCCCGACTATCGGCCAGCGTACCAGACCTGTCCGTCTGCCCGTGCTTGCGTGCCTCCCTACACAGGCGTCGTGAGCCAGTCTAGCTTTGTTTACCACTGAGTGAACATTACATTTCACAATAAATTCATTGTGTTTAGTGCGTGTTTATTGATTGTGACTGTGAAATAAGCCACCATGGGCCCAAAGAAACTTCATAGTGGCAGCCCTTTGGTAAAGAAAGTGACAAACATGATAGAATAGAAGAAAGAAATTGTAGCAAAGTACCAAAGTGGAGGAGGAAGAGAGAGAGGGGAGAATGTGCCTTCTTCAGTGATTCAGCGATATGTACGATACTAAAGCAGCATGAGTTAATAAAGGCTATAGCACCAGCCAGCGATAAAGTGTAGCATTAACAGTGTAGCAAGTAAGTTAAGCGATTAAGCAATAGAAACTTGACGACACGAAACTTAACTCCATTGCTGTTTGAGGTAGTATTATAGGGGCACTGAGACCAAGCCGCCCTCTGCCACCATCTCTTCCAAGGCAAGTGTAAATATTTCTTATTTATAAATTACGTACATTGTTTCAGTGTGAATAGTGATGGATTCTGCTACTGCCGACCACCACCACTGTATGTATGGCTTATGGTCAGTGACCCTTATAAACCCAACAACAATAACACTACTGCCAGTCCGCTCATACATAATGACGTATTTTATTCATTCTAGAGTATATATCATGTTTCTATGTTATTAATATTGTTTATTATGTTATATTAGATGAATTGTGCTAGATAAATAAGCCATAGAGTTGATATTAGTGTCATGTTGAAGGACTATCTTGTCCTGCCTCCAAACAAACTCTCCTGCCTCTCTCATTTGCCAACAAGAGTCTTCAATAAAGGTAAAACTGATTTAAATGTTTATTTATCCCTTAAAATTAGTGTTTTATATTATTTCTCATTGTTTTCTGTATGTAAAACTATAGTATTTTATTCTTTAAAAAAATGAATGTTTGGTGAATATTTTTGGGTGGAAACAGATTAAGTGTATTTACATTATTTCTTATGGGAAGTAATGGTTCGACTTTCGGCCAGTTCGAGTTAGGGCCTAGCTCCTGGAACGGATTACGGCCGATACTCGGGTCCACTGTACATGTATTATTATTTTTTTTTTTTTTTCAACAAGTTGGCCATCTCCCACCGAGGCAGGGTGACCCAAAAAGAAAGAAAATCTCCAAAAAGAAAATACTTTCATCATCATTCAACACTTTCACCTCACTCATACATAATCACTGTCTTTGCAGAGGCGCTCAGATACGACAGCTGAGAATAAGTCCCTCCCAGCTCTCACTATCCCAGACCCCTCCTTTAACCCTTAACCCTTTACCAGGCCAGGTGTGCCTCATATTTGATTCTGCCATAGAGGGTATTT
>WNWK01020434.1:0-22078 GCA_009830355.1 Cherax destructor | reverse complement strand
GGTTTCTGATTGGGCCACCACTCACGGGTTTAAATTTTCTAGTGGCAAAACTCGTCAAATTACGTTCACTAGACGTTCAGTGGTCTCTGATCATCCATTGTACCTATACGGCTTACGTATCCCAGAACGTGATACAGTCAGATTTCTCGGCCTCTTGTTTGACCGCAGATTGTCCTGGAAACCTCACATTACCTCTCTGAAGGCGACTTGTCATAGCCGGCTGAACCTCCTTAAAACCCTCGCACATCTTTCATGGGGGGCTGATCGTAGAACCCTCCTTCGTCTACATTCGGCCCTAATTCTATCGAAACTCTATTATGGTGACCAGATATATTCGGCAGCCTCTCCTGCCACTCTTTCCAGCCTTAATCCCATCCATCACCAGGGATTACGCTTATGCCTTGGTGCTTTTCGTTCTTCCTTGGTTGAGAGCCTCTATGTAGAAGCGAACATTCCATCCTTGTCCGATCGCCGCGATGCACATTGCATTCGCTATTATGTTCGCTCTCATGACCTCCGCAATCCTTCCATGTATAGGATTGTCACAGATGTTAGTAGACGCTCGTTATTTGTTCGTCGCCCCTGTTTACTTCGTCCCTTTTCTCTTCGTCTGCATACACTCTTGTCTTCCCTTCAGCTTCCGCCTTTATATGTTCATGTGGCTTCACCCTTTCCTCTACCCCTTGGGAAGTTCCTGCTGTCAGTGTCTGTTCTATTCCTCTACCTTGCGCAAGCCCAACTGCCTACGGCGGCTTCTCGCTCTTTCTTTCTAGACCATTTCCGTTCTCATTCCCATGCCATCGCAGTATACACCGATGGTTCAAAGTCATCTGACGGCGTTGGATTCGCAGCAGTGTTTCCAGACAGCGTCGTACGAGGGCATCTATTACCCTCGGCTAGCATATTTACGGCTGAATTGTATGCCATTCTTGTGGCACTTATCCGTATTGCATCTATGCCTGTATCACCATTTGTGGTCGTTTCAGACTCCTTAGTGCTTTACAGGCTATCCGTAAAATTGATACACCTCACCCCTAGTTCTTCGTATCCACCTTTGGTTACGCCGTATCTTTAGCAAGCATAAAGATATTGTCTTTTGTTGGGTCCCTGGTCATGTTGACGTACAGGGCAATGAACAGGCAGACACTGCTGACCTTCCAGTTTCATATAGAGGTGTTCCTTTCACGGACTATTTTGCGGTCATTGCTACCCACCTTCGCACCCGTTGGCAACAACGCTGGTCTGACCTGCTGAATAACAAACTTCATTCTATTAAACCAGTTATAGGTTTCTGGCCTTCTTCTTGTCACCAATGTCGAGGTTGGGAGACTACACTCTCCCGTCTTCGCATCGGCCACACTCGTCTTACTCACGGGTATCTCATGGAGAGGCTCCCTGCCCCTCTCTGTGAGCATTGTCAGGTTCCACTGTCTGTTCGACATATCCTGTTGGACTGCCCACTCTATCAACGAGCACGCAGAATTTACCTCCAACGACGTCTTCGCTCTGCGGCCCTTTCTTTACCTTCCCTTCTTGCAGATGGACCCTCCTTTAATCCTGACTCTCTCATTGACTTTTTGACAGAAACTGACTTACTACACAAACTCTGAAGATTATACCTCTAGCACCTCCCTCAGTCCCTTCTACCTCGATCTTTTGTTACCCTTCACCCCTGCACTATCCTCCGTCATCTTGCACTCCATATCCTACTAATCGTCCATCTCCCTCTTACAACCCACTTTCCCTGCATCCTACAATAACCTGCAGCGCTGTATAACCCCTGTGGTTTAGCGCTTCTATTTGATTATAATAATAATAATACTATGGGAGGAAATTGTTAAGGCCACAAGGCACGATAACGTAGTAATTCTAGGGGACTTTAACTTTAGTCAGATTAATTGGAATTTCTTGACAGGGAATTTAGAATCTAACGACTTTTTAGAAGTAGTTCAGGATTGCTTTTTGAAGCAGTTTGTGACAGAACCTACAAGGGGAAATAACCTACTTGACTTGGTTCTGGCAAGCAAGGAAACCCTTGTTAATAATTTAGAAATTACAGAGGAACTCGGCTCAAGCGACCACAAATCAATTACCTTTAGCATTGAATGGATGTATGATAGTAGGGATAATTCAGTAACTGTCCCAGATTTTCGCTTAGCAGATTATAATGGACATAGAGAACACTTATCAACTGTGGACTGGGGTAACGAAGAGAGGTATCAATATGACAGTTTTCTTAACACTATACAGGCTGCCCAAAGAACATTTATCCCGTATAAAGAAGTTAGATCAAGTAGAAATGACCCAAAATGGATGAATAATAGGCTCAAGTATCTTTTAGGGCAGAAGAAAGGAATTTATAGGCACATAAAAAGAGGTGAGGGTCATCTTATAAATCAGTATACTGACATTAAGAGGGACGTTAAAAAGGGGATAAGAAAAGCTAAACGGGACTATGAAATTAAAGTTGCTAGGGATTCAAAAACTAACCCAAAAAGTTTTTTCCAGGTTTATAGAACAAAAGTTAGGGATAAGATAGGTCCCCTTAAAAATAACTCTGGGCATCTTACTGACAAGGAGAATGATATGTGCTCTATTTTTAATAATTATTTTCTCTCGGTTTTCACACAGGAAGACACTAATAATATCCCAGTAATTAATTTTTACAGAGGCCCAGAAGAAGATAAATTATGTAATATCACAGTCACTAGCGAAATGGTTATGAAACAACTAGACCGACTGAAACAAAATAAATCGCCGGGTCCTGATGAGCAAGGGTTCTTAAGGAATGCAAAATGGAACTCTGTGAACCATTATCTAACATTTTTAATTTATCTCTTCAAACTGGTGTAGTGTCTGATATGTGGAAGATGGCTAATGTAATTCCTATTTTTAAAGCAGGGGACAAGTCACTACCGTCAAATTACCGCCCAATAAGCCTGACCTCAATTGTAGGCAAATTACTAGAGTCAATTATAGCTGATATTATTAGAAGCCATCTAGATAACCATAATTTGATTAATGATACTCAGCATGGATTCACGAGGGGCTGTTCCTGCCTATCTAATTTATTAACCTTTTTCAGTAAAGCTTTTGAGGCTGTTGATCACGATAAAGAATTCGATATTGTTTATTTTGATAGAGTACTGCACCAGAGACTGTTAAAGAAAGTGGCAGCTCATGGCATTGGGGGAAAAGTGCTGTCATGGATCGAGTCATGGCTCACCAATAGGAAGCAGAGTGTGTGCATAAATGGGGTTAAATCTGAATGGGGACTTGTAACAAGTGGTGTTAGGCCCATTGTTATTTATAATATATATCAATGACCTTGACGAGGGAATTACTAGTGATATGAGCAAATTCACCGACGACACGAAGATAGGTAGGATAATTGATTCAAACATAGATGTCATAGAACTTCAGGAAGATTTAGACAAACTTAATTCGTGGTCAGAAAAGTGGCAGATGCAGTTCAATGTAGATAAATGCAAGGTTCTGAAGCTCGGGAGTGTCCATAATCCCAAGCACTTATAAGTTAAATAACGTTGAACTTAGCCATACAGATTGCGAGAAGGACTTGGGGGTGATGGTAAGCAGCAACCTTAAACCAAGATAGCAATGCCTAAGCGTACGTAATAAGGCAAATAGATTGCTGGGATTTATATCAAGAAGTGTTAGCAATAGAAGTCCAGAGGTTATATTATAGCTTTATACATCATTAGTAAGGCCTCACCTAGATTACGCAGCTCAGTTTTGGTCTCCATATTACAGAATGGACATAAATTCATTAGAAAACATTCAGCGTAGAATGACTAAATTAATACATAGCATTAGAAATCTTCCTTACGAAGAAAGATTGAAGACCCTTAAATTACATTCACTTGTAAGACGTAGAATGAGGGGAGACATGATCGAGGTATACAAGTGGAAAATGGGTATTAACAAAGGGGATATAAATAAGGTCTTGAGGATATCTCTCCAAGAGAGAACCCGCAATAATGGATTCAAGTTAGATAAGTTTAGATTTAGAAAGGATATAGGAAAGTATTGGTTTGGAAATAGGGTAGTTGATGAGTGGAACAGTCTGCCTAGTAGGGTTATTGAAGCTAGGACATTGGGTAGTTTCAAATTTAGGTTGGATAAATTCATGAGTGAGAGGGGTTGGATTTGAGTGGGACTCGCACATGAGTGAATGTAATTGTCAAAGCTTATTTCTTGGGTAGCATTGAAAACTGGGTTGAGCAAGTGTTCTGTTAGTGGGACGGATTGTGAAGGACTTGCCTAGTATGGGCCAACAGGCCTGCTGCAGTGTTCCTCCTTTCTTATGTTCTTATATTATTAGTGTCTTCCTGTGTGAAAACTGATAGAAAATAATTATTAAAAATAGAGCACATATCATTCTCCTTGTCAGTAAGATGCCCAGAGTTATTTTTAAGGGGACCTATCTTATCTCTAACTTTTGTTCTATAAACCTGGAAAAAACTTTTTGGGTTAGTTTTTGAATCCCTAGCAACTTTTATTTCATAATCACGTTTAGCTTTTCTTATCCCCTTTTTAACGTCCCTCCTAATGGCAGTATAATGATTTATAAGATGACCCTCACCTCTTTTTATGCGCCTATAAATTCCTTTCTTCTGCCCTAAAAGATATTTGAGCCTATTATTCATCCATTTTGGGTCATTTCTACTTGATCTAATTTCTTTATACGGGATAAATGTTCTTTGGGCAGCCTGTATAGTGTTCAGTGTTCATGTATTTATCCAACCCAAATTCTAAACTACATAAGAACATAAGAATGGAGGAACACTGCAGAAGACCTACTGGCCCATACAAGGCAGGTTCTTATCAAAACCACCACTACCTAAGAATTTACTCCTGTACTCACGACACCAATCAAACCCAGCCCCTCCCACTCATATATTTGTCCAATCTCTTTTTAAAGCCACCCAAGGTCCTAGCCTCTATCACCCTACTCGGAAGATTGTTCCACGCATCTACAACTCTGTTCGAAAACCAGTACTTGCCTATGTCCTTTCTAAATCTAAATTTATCCAATTTAAATCCGTTATTTCTGGTTCTTACTTGGTTCAATATCCTCAGTATTTTATTAATATCTCCTTTGTTTATGCCCATCATCCACTTGTACACCTCGATGATATCTCCCCTCATTCTACGTCTCTCCAGAGAGTGGAGATTCAACGCTCTAAGTCTATCTTCATACGGGAGATTTCTTATACTGTAAATCATTTTAGTCATTCTTCTCTGTATGTTCTCCAACGAATCTATATCCATTCTGTAGTAAGGAGACCAAAACTGAGCTGCATAATCCAAATGAGGTCTCACTAGTGATGTATAGAGCTGTAAAATAACTTTTGGACTTCTGTTGCTTATACTTCTTGAAATAAATCCTAGTAATCTGTTAGCCTTATTGTGCACACTTAGGTACTGTTGTCTTGGCTTTAGATTCCTGCTTACCATGACTCCCAAGTCTTTTTCACATTCTGTATGATCAAGCTCTACTTCACCTAGTTTATAAATTCGAGGGATATTTTCATTACCAAGGACTAGTACCTTACACTTGTCCACATTGAACTTCATCTGCCACTTTTCAGACCAAGACATTAATTTGTCCAAATCCTCCTGGAGTTCACTGGTATCCTCCTCAGAATGAATCATACGGCCTATTTTTGTATCATCAGCAAATTTACTCATGTCACTTGCAATTCCTTTATCAAGGTCATTTATGTAAATTATGAACAACAATGGGCCTAAAACTGATCCTTGTGGAATGCCACTAGTGACTAATCCCCATTCAGATTTGACCCCATTAATGGAAAAGAAGGAATTTAGGAGAGAAAAGAGGAATTTAGGGGAGAAAAGAGGAATTTAGGGGAGAAAATAATAATAATAATAATAATAATTTTTATTTCAATGCATGTTACAAGTGTACAATGTTATTGGTAGTTACAATTATAAAACAATTATAAAACTGTAATGCAAGGAGAGCCACTGGCATGCCATGGCATTAGGGGCAGTTTATTCTAGAGACTTATTCACTAAGTACTTAATACTAAAGAAATTGATTGAGTTTATTCTAGTTCTGTATTATTTAAATTATTAAATGGTTATACATACTATTAAAAGACAATACAAGAGAAATTGGTTGAGTTTAATCTAGTTGTAGAATTTATTTCAAATTACAGTATGTTGATGCTATACTAGTATAATAACAATACTAGAAATAGTTTTTAGAGTTTCTTCTAGATATATATTTTATTTCAAATTAAGAAAATGATGATACTATAAGATTTTAAATGACAATATGATGATATGAAATTGCAACAAGTGTTAAGGAGGATGAACATATCAAATTGAGATCATCTTAAGTAAAATAATATTGGGTTTGGAAGTTTGTTACAGTATGAGTATTTAGTATAGGGTGAGTAGGTGATTTTTGAGAAGAGTCTTGAATTGATTTTCCGACAAGGTTAACTTGATATTTACTGGTAATGAATTCCAGATTCTGGGGCCCTTTATGTGCATAGAATTTTTACATTGGTTAGTATGGACTCGGGTATGTCAAATAGTGATCTGTGTCTTGTGTCATGTTCGTGGGACCTATTAAAGTTGTTGAGGAGAATTCTGAGCTCAGGGTTGATATTAGCATGTAGAGTTTTATGTATGTAGAAGGCACATGAATAGGTATGAATATTTTTTATGGTGAGTAGTTTTAAGGTTCTGAATATAGGTGGAGTATGCTGTCTAGGTGGGAATTTGTTATCATCCTGACTGCAGCCTTTTGCTGGGTTATGAGTGGTCTAAGGTGATTTAATGTTGTTGAGCCCCATGCACAGATTCCATAGGTGAGATAAGGGTAGATAAGAGAATGATATAGTGCAATGAGAGCTGGTTGAGGCACATAATAGCGTATCTTAGATAATATACCTACTGTCCTTGAGATTTTCTTGGAAATTTGTTGTATGTGTGTTTGGAATTTAAGACTACTGTCAAGGTGGATTCCTAGGAATTTTCCCTCTGTGAGCCTTGTGATGGGTGAACCATTTAGCGTTATGTTAAGTGGGACATTTGTAGCTTTGTTTCCAAACTGAATGTAGTAGGTCTTGTCCGTATTGAGAGTAAGCTTATTTGTCATCATCCATGTTGATATTTTCTGTAATTCGGCATTAACTGTGTTGGCTAGTACGACTGGATTTGGGTGAGAGAAGACATATGTTGTGTCATCTGCAAACAAAATGGGTTTGAGTAGTTGTGATGCATTCGGTAGGTCATTTATGTAAATGAGGAATAGGAGTGGCCCCAGGACACTACCTTGAGGGACACCGACTGTAATTTGTTGTGTGGAAGAGTTCTCTAGGGGAGAAAAGAGGAATTTAGGGGGAGAAAAGAGGAAATTAGGGGAGAAAAGAGGAAATTAGGGGAGAAAAGAGGAAATTAGGGGAGAAAAGAGGAAATTAGGGGAGAAAAGAGGAATTTATAGGCGCATCAAAAGAGGAGATGTTAACCTTATTGACCAATATGTTCAGTTGAAAAGAGAAGTAAAAAAGGGGATTAGAAAGGCTAAACGTGACTTTGAGATTAAGGTTGCTAATGAATCAAAGACTAATCCAAAAGGGTTCTTTCAAGTGTATAGGACGAAGGTGAGGGAAAAGGTAGGACCTCTGAAAATTGGGAATGGACAGCTGACGGATAACGAACTGGAATTGTGTTCTCTATTTAATGACTATTTTTTTGTCAGTCTTTACACAAGATGATGTAAATGAGATTCCAGAAATTAACAATTATTCAGTTCCTGAAGAATTCAAGTTAACTAATATTACTGTCACGAGGGACATGGTTATCAAACAGATAGATAAACTGAAGCAAAATAAGTCCCCGGGATCCGACGAGTTGTTTTCCAGGGTACTTAAAGAATGCAAGATGGAACTTAGTCAGCCATTAACGAATTTGTTTAATATGTCCATCCTAACTGGTGTTGTGCCAGAGATGTGGAAGATAGCTAATGTAGTTCCTATATTCAAATCAGGGGATAAGTCAATTCCATCAAATTACCGTCCAATAAGCCTCACGTCTATAGTAGGCAAATTATTAGAATCAATTATAGCTGATATTATTAGAAGTCACCTTGAAGAACATAATTTGATTAATGAATCTCAGCATGGGTTCACGAGAGGTCGTTCCTGCCTGACAAATTTACCGACGTTTTTCAATAAAACATTTGAGGCAGTAGACAGTGATAAAGAATATGATATAGTTTACTTGGATTTCAGTAAGGCCTTCGATAGAGTACCTCACAAGAGACTCTTAAGAAAGGTGGCAGCTCATGGTATAGGAGGTAAAGTTCTAGCATGGATAGAGGCATGGCTTACCAATAGAAAGCAGAGAGTTTCCATTAATGGGGTCAAATCTTAATGGGGATTAGTCACTAGTGGCGTTCCACAAGGATCAGTTTTAGGCCCATTGTTGTTCATAATTTACATAAATGACCTTGATGAAGGAATTGCAAGTGACATGAGTAAATTTGCTGATGATACAAAGATAGGCTGTATAATTCATTCTGAAGAGGATACCAGTGAACTCCAGGAGGATTTGGACAAATTAATGTCTTGGTCTGACAAGTGGCAGATGAAGTTCAATGTGGACAAGTGTAAGGTGCTAGTCCTTGGTAATGAAAATATCTCTCGAATTTATAAACTAGGTGAAGTAGAGCTTGATCATACAGAATGTGAAAAAGACTTGGGAGTCATGGTAAGCAGAAATCTAAAGCCAAGACAACAGTGCCTAAGTGTGCGCAATAAGGCTAACAGATTACTAGGATTTATTTCAAGAAGTATAAGCAACAAAAGTCCAAAAGTTATTTTACAGCTCTATACATCACTAGTGAGACCTCATTTGGATTATGCAGCTCAGTTTTGGTCTCCTTACTACAGAATGGATATAGATTCGTTGGAGAACATACAGAGAAGAATGACTAAAATGATTTACAGTATAAGAAATCTCCCGTATGAAGATGGAATGTGAAGGACGTGCCTAGTATGGGCCAACAGGCCTGCTGCAGTGTTCCTCCTTTCTTATGTTCTTATGTTCTTAAGATAGACTTAGAGCGTTGAATCTCCACTCTCTGGAGAGACGTAGAATGAGGGGATATATCATCGAGGTGTACAAGTGGATGATGGGCATAAACAACGGAGATATTAATAAAATACTGAGGATATCGAACCAAGTAAGAACCAGAAATAACGGATTTAAATTGGATAAATTTAGATTTAGAAAGGACATAGGCAAGTACTGGTTTTCGAACAGAGTTGTAGATGCGTGGAACAATCTTCCGAGTAGGGTGATAGAGGCTAGGACCTTGGGTGGCTTTAAAAAGAGATTGGACAAATATATGAGTGGGAGGGGCTGGGTTTAAGTGTCGTGAGTACAGAAGTAAATTCTTAGGTAGTGGTGGTTTTGATAAGGACCTGCCTTGTATGGGCCAGTAGGCCTTCTGCAGTGTTCCTCCATTCTTATGTTCTTATGATTGTGAAGGACGTGCCTAGTATGGGCCAACAGGCCTGCTGCAGTGTTCCTACTTTCTTATGTTCTTATGGAACACTGCAGTAGGCCTGTTGGCCTATATTTGGCAGGTCCTTCACAAATCCAACACACTAACAGAATAAACGCTACCCAAGCAATAAGCTTTTATAATTTTATTTACTCACATGCAAGTCCCACTCAAATCCAACCCCTCTCACTCATGTATTTATCCAACCTAAATTTGAAACTACCCAAGGTTTTAGCTTTGATAGGACCTTGGGAAGCTTTAAAAAGAGATTGAACAAATGTGGAGGGAGACCTGTATACATAGTATGCTCCTCGTTTAGTGACGAATTCGCTTACCGACGGTGTCTTGGGTCCCTATCTCCGTCGTTAAGTGAGGAGAGACTGTATACGTGTGGACCGTTTAAGGGTTAAAGTGCAGGCATTGTACTTCCCATTTCCAGGACTCAAGTCCAACTAAATCAGTTAACTGGTTTCCTTGAATCCCTTCACAAAATGTTACCATGCTCACACTCCAACAGCTCGTCAGGTCCCAAAAACCATTCGTCTCCATTCACTCCTAACACGCTCACACATGCTTGCTGGAAGTCCAAGCCCCTCGCCCACAAAACCTCCTTTACCCCCTCCCTCCAACCTTTTCTAGGACGACCCCTACCCCGCCTTCCTTCCCCTACAAATTTATACGCTCTCCAAGTCATTCTACTTTGATCCATTCTCTCTAAATGACCAAACCACCTCAACAACCCCTCTTCAGCCCTCTGACTAATACTTTTTGTAACTCCACACCTCCTCCTAATTTCCACACACTGAATTTTCTGCATAATATTTACACCACACATTGAACTTAGACAGGACATCTCTACTGCCTCCAGCCGCCTCCTCGCTGCAGCATTTGCAACCCATGCTTCACACCCATATAAGAGTGTTGGTACCACTATACATTCGTACATTCCCTTCTTTGCCTCCATGGATAACGTTTTTTGTCTCCACAGATACCTCAACGCACCACTCGCCTTTTTTCCTTCATCAATTCTATGGTTAACCTCATCCTTTATAAACCCATCCGCTGACAAGTCAACTCCCAAATATCTGAAAACATTCACTTCTTCCATAATCCCTCTCTCCAATGTGATATCCAATTTTTCTTTATTTAAATCGTTTGATACCTTTGATACTCTTATCTATGTTCACTTTCAACTTTCTACCTTTACACACCCTCCCAAACTTGTCCACTAACCTTTGCAACTTTTCTTTAGAATCTCCCATAAGCACAGTATCATCAGCAAAAAGTAACTGTGTCAACTCCCATTTTGTATATAATTCCCCATAATTTAATCCCACTCTTCTCCCCAACACCCTAGCATTTACTTCTTTTACAACCCCATCTATAAATATATTAAACAACCATGGTGACGTTACACAGCCCTGTCTAAGACCTACTTTTACCGGGAAGTAATCTCCCTCTCTCCTACACACCCTAACCTGAGCCTTTTCCTTTCTTTCAACACGTCGGACCTTTCCCACCGAAGCAGGGTGGCCCAAAGGGAAAAACGAAAGTTTCTCCTTTTACATTTAGTAATATATACAGGAGAAGGGTTTTAATCTGAGCCTCACTATCCTCATAAAAACTCTTTACAGCATTCAGTAACTTTACTACCCAATCCATACACTTGCAACATTTGCCACATTGCTCCCCTATCCACTCTATCATATGCCTTTTTTAAATCCATAAATGCAATGAAAACTTCCCTACCTTTATCTAAATACTGTTCACATATATGCTTCAATGTAAACACTTGATCTACACATCCCCTACCCACTCTAAAGCCTCCTTGCTCATCTGCAATCCTACTCTCTGTCTTACCTTTAATTCTTTCAATAATAACCCTACCATACACTTTACCTGGTATACTCAGTAAACTTATTCCCCTATAATTCTTACAATCTCTTTTATCCCCCTTCCCTTTATATAAAGGAACTATACATGCTCTCTGCCAATCCCTAGGTACCTTCCCCTCTTTCATACATTTATTAAACAACAATACCAACACTATATCCCCCCTGCTTTTAACATTTCTGTCATGATCCCATCAGTTCCAGCTGCTTTACCCCCTTTCATTCTACGTAATGCCTCACGCACCTCCCCCACACTCACATCCTGCTCTTCTTCACTCCTAAACGATGTTATACCTCCCTGGCCAGTGCATGAAATTACCGCCTCCCTTTTTTCATCGACATTTAAAAGTTCCTCAAAATATTCACACCATCTACCCAATACCTCCAGCTCCCCATCTACTAACTCCCCTACTCTGTTTTTAACTGACAAATACATTCGTTCCCTAGGCTTTCTTACCTTGTTTATCTCACTCCAAAAATTTTTCTTGTTTTCAGCAAAATTTCTTGACAGAGCCTCTCCCATTCTTTCATCTGCTCTTTTTTTGCACTCTCTCACCACTCTCTTCACCTTTCTTTTACTCTCCATATACTCTGCTCTTCTATTAACACTTCTGTTTTGTAAAAACCTCTCATAAGCTACCTTTTTCTCCTTTATCACACCCTTCTACGCTTATATCTGTGAAACCAGCCTCTGCTGGCCTTAAAATCACTAACACTAAAATCAGCTATCTCTCTATCCTTGATCCACACCAGCAACAATTTCTCAACCTCTTCGACTATGTGGTCTATTTTTGGTTAGCGTATCAACACTTTTCGCAACATCAGCTTCCTTGATTTGTTCTTTCTTTGCCAGGATTTAAGCAATTGTTGATTTATTTTTGCCATATATTCTGGCAAGCTCCACAAGCCGCACACCACTCTCGTATTTTTGTACTATATTTCCTTCTTCACGTCTATGGTGTTTCTCACTTTCTTTACCACAGGGGTGCCACTAGGAAGTTTCTTTGGGCCCATGGTAGCTTATTTCACAGTCACACTTAATGAAGAAGCACCAAACACAATTAATTGTGAAATGTTTGGATGAGCGCGCAGGGTAATGTTCACTCGGAGGATAAACAAAGCTAGACTGACTCACGATGCCTGCGAGGGCAGGCGCGGGGCGGACAGGTCTGGTACACGCACGGTTTGAAACTGGGCATGTTCGATACTCGGGACAAAATTGGTTAAAAAAAAAAAAAAAGTTTGATACTCGATGCGTTCGAAACTTGGGGTTCCACTGTAATTGTATAAATAATGTCAACCCATTCATGACTTGGGTATTGGACTGGCGACTCGGATAGGTATTGGACGGTGACGTCATTTGTTTACTCTTGAACATCACCAAAGAATCAAACATTTCTGCTACTTTGAGCTCAGTTTCAAGGTACATTGGTCCCCTCCTAACGAGCACCCCGGAAATCGTACAGTTATGTAAGTATAATATTGTAAGTGCTTGTGGAAGTGTCTTTTTGGGGGTCTGAAATAGACTAACCTACGTGACATTATTTCTTAAGGAAGTAAATTCGTTCGGTAATGGCACTTGAGCAGGCTTCTGGAATGAATTTTGCTCCTTAGGCGAGGGACCACTGTACTTTGTCATGAAACCAATCAAAATCGTATTTCTGTAATATATCTTCCATTCTATCAAATGAGACCAAAAAAAATGAGAATACAACCATAAAAACCATACGAAATTATACTGCTAATGGGTGACTAATGACTGAGAAGTGAACTCCGTTATTTATGGTCCGATTTCTTTCATTTCTGGTGTACGTTAAAAAGCATCTTTCCATCATACATTGCCCAAGTTTCAATAAGATAGCCCAACAAACAACCGAGAGAAAAAATATTTTTCAAAAATCATTATTATTATTTATTAGTACGTTCGTATTCTTATAATAATAATTATTATTATTAATTTAGGGAACTGGAGCACAGATCCAATTCCCTAGATCAAGAGCAAGAGCCCCTCACCAGCATCAAGGAACCTCCCTTGAGGCCCGCTCGCATCCTGAAAGTTCACTCGTATCCAGACGGAAAAAAATGACCAAGCAACTGCTTGTATCCTGAAAAATTTGCATGGTGGGGCACTCGTAAACCGAGGTTCCACTGTATAATTAATCTGTTCCAGACACCCAAAATTATTAACAAAAAATACATTTTTTAAAGAATAACTATAGTTTTACATACAGAAAACAATGAGAAATAAATATAAAGCACTAATTTTAATGATAAATGAATCTTTATTGAAGACTCTTGTTGGTGTATTGAAGAAGGCAAGGAGAGGGAGTTGAGGTTATTGTTTGGAAGGGAAATCCCCCCCTCCATAACGACTTCAGGTATCAAAGCCCTCTCTGGGGTTACTTCCCTTCTTTGTCTTTTACTGGCACTGGACCCCTGTCACACTAAAAATCTGTCCAGAGAGTTCTGTTTCTGGTGTCTCGTTAAGATTTGCCTAAAATGGGACAAGGTATTGTCACTGAACATGTTGCAGATACGGCTTGTATCAGCTTGGTCAGGGTGATATTTTTCAACAAAAGTTTGCAACTCATTCCACTTTGCACACGTCCTTAATCGCTGATGGATGGAACAGATTGTTGATTTTGACTTCCCATACATCCTGGCAAGCTCAGCTAAACATACACCACTTTCGTATTTTTCTACAATGCAGTCGCAATCAATAAACAAGCACAAAAATTGCTCACTCAACCAGTGACAGAGCCAGACTGAGACATGTATGCATGAGAGTGGTGGCGTCCTTGGGGGGTGGGTGAATGCGTCTGATACGTACGATTTCCGGATGGAGGTACGAAATTTGGACCAAAATTTTGCTCATAAAAGTGTTCTAAATCCAAATTGTACGATTCGGACCGTACGAAAACCTGGGGTCTACTGTACTTCTTAGGTGAATTGATTAGTAGTTTCACTATTCTAAATACTGTATATTTTATATGCAACATCTATTATGTGAGTTATCCATATGTTATAGTATCCATTTCTCACATTTATGGCCATTTCCCACCAAGGTAGGATTATTTTATCACAATTTCGTATAGGCACATGCAGCACCTAGGCAGCCGTATTGATGAGAGGTTTTGCCAGTCAGTAATTTTAAGGTGTTCAGCCTTGATAGGTGTTTAGCTCCCTAACCTTGATGAATCATATTCATTAACCATTAAACTGTCCACACGTAGATCTACGTTGACGTGCGTAGCGCTCTGAATATTTTGAGAAAAAAATAAATTTTTCTTTTTTTAAAATGAAGAGCGCATTTTTTTTTTTGGCATCCCCGAATTTTGTAATACTGCGCACACTGAGTGCACAGACCCATTCTCTAATGTCTAGGCAGCTCAGGCTTATCGTGGCAAGGTTAAAAGCATTTAAAAAAAATGTAGATCTACTTTCGGAGCACTACGCACGTCAACGTAGATCTGTGTGTGGACAGTTTAAGGGTTAAGCTAAGGGACTGTACACTTACCAAAGTTGCTGGACGTTCATGAACACAGTACAGCCTCTCCTCACTTAGCAACGTACTCATTTACCGACCACTCGGACTTACGACCAGCTCTCCAACCAGTATGCAAACCTAAGTAATGTATATTAGAGCGGATTTCCTCTATTCTGTTTATTACAGTATACTGTACACTACTGTATAAACATTTAAAATTATAGAAATTTAGAAATATAGAAATGTTATAATTGGTGCAAAGGTGACATTAAAAAAATATCTGAAGATGGTTGACAAACCCACTACCAGTATAGTATGCTCCTCGCTTAACTACCAATTCACTTATCAACCTACTCTTAGGAACGGAACCCCATTGTTAAGTGAGGAGAGGCTGTACTTTGTTTCTTCTGACTATGTAGTAATTATTTTCTGTAGTGAATTGAAAAATTGCTGCTGGATGGTGAAGTCTCATCAATAAAGATATCCAGGTGTTGTATATGTTCTATTCGTCACGATTTTTTTTTTTTATAAAAATAGAACTATGATTGTACAGGATATGATGCATTTTTTGTTGTTACAGTAGGGCCCCACTTATACGGCAGGTTAGGTTCCAGGCTAGTGCCTTAAAGCAGACATCGCCGAAAAGCAGAACGCCATTTTTTTCCACTTCTAAATGCATATAAATGCCAGACAACAAGCTTACATTAACTTATATTAAGTTTGCAATAGCACTAGGCATTAAAAAACACAATAAAAAGTAAGATACTCACAGAGTACACTTATTACTTACTTAAAATAGTCTGTGAACAAATTTATGAAAAGATCAGTAGTCATCCAAGCTTTTGAATTGGATTTATAATAAACAGGGAGGTTACCTTTTGCATAGTTCTTTAGGGCCCTAGGATTCTCTGAGTGATAAATTATCATAGGTTTTAACTTGCAATCCCCAGCAGCATTAGCTCCTAGCAAGAGTGTTAGTTGAAGACTCAGATGAGTCAAAGGGATGTTAGGAAGCATTTCTTCAGCCATAGAGTAGTCAGGAAGTGTAATAGTCTGGCAAGTGATGTAGTGGAGCCAGGAACCATACATAGCTTTAAGACGAGGTATGATAAAGATCATGGAGCAGGGAGAGAGAGGACCTAGTAGCGGTCAGTGAAGAGGCGGGGCCAGGAGCTAAGTCTCGACCCCTGCAACCACAATTAGGTGAGTACACTCTTGGGTTATCCTGGGTTCTCTACACATATGCTGCTATATGTAACTGTATTTGATGGCTATCTCAGCGATCAACATATACCTTGTTAGTAAGTTCATTCAGGTATACACAAATACAGTTACATAGATTATCATACATAGCAAATATGCGTAGACAACCCAGGATAACCCAAAAAAGTCAGTTCACTGAGTTTAATCATTTCTAACTTGGCACTTAAAGTAAGAGGCTTACGACGCCTCATTTTATCACAACTAAGCTTAGACGCCATAGTCAATGAGAGCCAACTAGTAAACGAGAGAGAGAACGAGATACGGAGTTCAGAGAAGGTAAAAAAAAAAAACTGAACAGGTAGTGGGCGATCACTCGGTCAGGCGAAATGAATGCGATTAATACGTGTCCACTTTTAGTTCATTCATATACGTTTGTAAGAGTTTGTGAGACTTTTACCTCAAAATAATTTTTTTTATTATAATAATAATTACCTCACAATACAAATACTCTTATATTGTGTAAAAGTTAGTACAAAATAAACAGCAACACTCCCATTCTCATGCAACACACTATTTTTAGAGTTAATGATAGTATTACCATTATTATTATCATAATAAAAAAGAAGTGCTAAACCCACAAGGGTCGTGAATAACTATATATAGAGTGAAGGCATATGAAAGGAATATTTTTCTACAGTTATCCCTCAATGTTTGACTAGAGAAAACGTAATTCTTCCGACTTCTACAAAGTCGTTTGGTAAACAAATATCATATTTGTCAATTTTTATTCTGTGGGTGTATGCATCATGTTTATATGCTATGTAACATGTTTCTTATATAATTTTGAAGAAAAAAATCATAGATGGATTAATGAAAATGTCTATATTAACGTAAAATAAGACATTTAATGTGCGCAATAGTGATTATTATTAGTATTACGTAATGTTTTCCCTCCGCCCGGCAACCATACCTACATAGCATATAAACAGCATGTTTATATGCTATGTAACGTGTTTCTCATATAATTTGGAAGAATATATCATAGATGGATTAATGAAAATGTCTATATTAACGTAAAATAAGACATTTATGTGCCCAAGAGTGATTATTATTAATACATATTACGTAATGTTTTCCCTCCGCCCGGCAACACCATAGCATATAAACAGCATGTTTATATGCTATGTAACGTGTTTCTCATATAATTTTGAATATATCATAGATGGATTAATGAAAATGTCTATATTGACGTAAAATTGGACATTTAATGTGCCCAAGAGTGATGATTACATAATAGAGATATGTGCTCACGGAAAATGTAAACAAACCGGGTGGCGCGCGCCGTATCTGAAAGACGCTCGCTGTATACAAAAGTTTTGGTCATAATTTGAACTCGCCGTATGAACGGAACGCCGAAAGACGAAACGCCGAAAAGCGGGGCCCTACTGTACTTGAATACTAGCTATATTTGAGATGCAGTACTGCAGCATTTAAATCTGGCCACAAAAGAAGTCTCCAGGCAACTTAACATAATCTGGCTACTTTTATCTGAATATTCATTCCTCCACTTGCTAGCAGTCCACTATCTAGTTGTAATTACCTAGTGTGAGTAAGCATGGCAGGATGATGAAAGAGATCACCCACACACTGAGAAAGTTATTTATCGATTATACACCTTTACTTCATTGTTGCTTATTTTTCTCTTAAACCAGACTTCAGTTATCCTCTATGGAGAGGATAACTGAAGTCTAAACCATAGGCTGGGGGTTGCAAGTGTCTGTAGGAATGCAGTCTTCTCTTTGTGTTCATAGTAAAATGTAAAATTTCATAATCCGTCATCAAGAGCCAGTCTCTCCTTTGCTCTACTTTCTAACTCATTTCTCCCTTCATATTTACTGCATATTTTCAGCAAAGTAGAATGAATTACTTGTGATTTGTACAGTACAGATGCACCTTATATTCCATTTTAACTAAGGGATTAAAAAGAAATATTCTTCATAGGGATGGTGGACTGAAGAGATCTGCACCAAAGAAGGAATGGAAACAGCAATATCAGCAAGAATTTTCTCGTCGCCTTAAGGTTCAAAATGTTAATTCCGAGAAGAAAGAAGAAAAAACTGAATGACTAGTAGAATAGAGTATAGAGAAAAATAGTTATATGAACAAATGAGTGAGTGTATAATTTTGGAAAAGGCTATGAACTAGCAATTAGGTACGTATAGACCATCAAGTTTAAATTATAGTTTTTAAGTTCCTTTGTTAAATATACTACTGAAGCAAATGTTTGGGTTATAAAATGGGGTTAATATACCTAAATGTTTAAATGTGAGTCTTTGAAGGTTATATGGAAACAATCATTAGACAGTACATGAGAATAATAGATTTCTTATAATGAGAGTTTGTCAAGGAGGGAATTCATGCACCATAGAAAAATAAATGTTTAAAAATTAATTTTGGAAATGATATTCAGTCATAGTTGGAAACACTAGTCTTTAATTAGCTTTATTCACTTTTTCTAAATGGATTTTTAAAAATATGATATGTATTGTAGTAAAATTAAATGAAAGAGTTTATAAATTAAACCATTTTACATATCTCTGTAGGACAATGTCAGTGTTAACAGAAAGAGGCAGTGAATACTTGCCTCTTGTGATGTGTTTTACGGTACCAAGTCCTATAATGATTGTCTTCTGTCATGTTGGTTACTGTGTATAGTGTTGCAAGTGTTACTTCTTTGTACCATGTATTTTGGAAATGTAATTTGTGATAATTATTACTGGTAGTTGGGTCACTATTTTTAGCATATCTTGTGTTCAGCATTCTGTCCATTATCTACACAAGAGTTACACAAATTGAGTTAATTTATTTCATGGATTTGTATAAAAAAAAATTGTAAACATCCTTTAAATGTTTGCCTGTGCCACATAACACATAAATTTGTAAATTGATATGAATTATGTGCTAGCTTCATTATATGTATATATCATAGTACAGTTGTTTGACTCTTGTGGCCATTTATTCATCGTGTCCAGTGAATACTTTCATTTATTTGATGAATACCAGGATAAATATTTAGCTTAGTGTAATTTATTTTGATACAAGTAAGCATTAGTTACACCAGAGCACTAAATACATTGAGAAGAAACCTGATGTAAACATTCATAAATGTTTACATAGATTTTTTTAAGTAAAATGACTGTGATATGTGTATGGATTAGCATTTGCATATTTATAAGATATAATCGTAAATACAACAAAACTGTATTTGCCATATTACTTAAATCATACCCTGATATATCTTAAACATTTTGTAATTCTCAGGGCTGGAATAATTTTAGTCTTGCTTAATTTTTCTGATGTTTTCCTCTGTCTCCAAATTAGTCAGTTTAGATTTGAAAATATATAGATCAGGAGACAGAGTTAAGCAACATCTGACAATTTAATATTTTTTCATCCCAAAAACTTCTGAAAATAGTGTACATAATACTTCAGGGATTATAGATGCATAAAGACATTGTACTAAGGCTTTAGTTTACTTAGTTATTTCACAAGTGGGAGATGAAATGTGACCAAAAATATACCAGTAGTTAAAGGGCTTTCCATGGGTAAAGTATTTTCTGAATTGGGTAATCAAATGAAACCTACAGATTTATAGCTAGAAGTTTTCCACAGTTTAAATATTTTCTGAAATGTGCAGGGTTTAGTAGATGACTACTGTAAAATAAAATATTTATTTACACAAACTGAATATGAATAGCCCTAATTGCGGTAGACACTTTTTTGTTATTCCTCTCACGGGAGATTTCTTTATGCTGGTAAGGCATTGAATCCATCCTTTCATTCTTGGACAGAACCTGAGTGCCTCCCATTCCCCCAGGTGCTGTATGACCCCTATGGGATTAGCACTTCAGATCATAATAATATGATAATATACTTTGCTTCCATGATCCTCCAACCTTCTACAGTGAAGTTGATGCCTTCACTCATACTATGTACACCAATAAATCCAAATCTTCCATTGGTACATGCAACTGTCACAGCACAGTGATAGTCGGAATTTCCCCCAGTAGATTTGCATGCATTCCTTGCTGCTCTTACAGGTCTTTACACTTTGTTGCAGCTGTATTACCCTTGTGGTTTAGCGCTTCTTTTGATTATAATAATAATAATACACTTTGTTGCAAAGCCCCCTCAACAGAGGTGCCTTGAGACTGGTGAAGAGCTCTCAATCAAAAGAATTGGAGCTACTCTCCTCTTTAAGGGGGGCTCCTTGACGAGGTAAAGAGGCTATCAGTCTGAGGAATTGGACCTTTTGGTCTTTTTCCTCAGACCGAACCTAATTACCCCCCAATCCCCCCTTCCCTTTCCCATTTTCCCCATCCTCCCTTTTCCCTTTCCTCCTCCTCCTCCTCATCCCTCCCTTATTTCCTTCCTCTCTTTACCCTGGGAGCTTCTCTCCACAGGCATTCTAGTTCCTAGGTAGGGGAAAGGGTACCGTAGTCTACCCCTTTCCGTTGAGGTTCTTGGCGGTGGTGTAGTTTGCCATGGAATCTGGATCGCCTGGGGATGCCCCTCCCTCTCCGGTCTCCCGGGGGGTGGCTTTGGGTATCTTTCGGGCGACGGGTGTATCTCTGGAGGCCACCTTTCGGATTCCGGGGGTGGTGACCAAAGGAGGTATGCTTTGTGGCGGATATCCGGCCGCCCTCTCTTTTGTCAGCCGAGGTAGCTCTGTGGATGAGGTTGCTATCCCGGATCGCCGGTTTACTGGCATGAAGGGTAGGGTATGGCACGGGTTCCATGCTGCATCTGCCCTACTTGCGGTGTTGAGGTCCTCTTGGGCGCGGAGGGTGATTTATGCCCCTTTCATTCCTCCTAGGAGCTATTCCTCCACATTCCCCCCCTTTTTTTATTCTTTTTTTTATTTTTTTCTCTTTTTTTTTTCTTAAAAACAAAAAGAAGAAACCTAACCATGGATGCCCTATCCCGTGAACCTAACCATGGATGCCCTAGCCCGTGAACCTAACCATAGATGCCCTAAACTGTGAACCTACCCCCGGGCCCCTTCCTGCTACCGCACCCAGTACTGACCCTGCCTCGTTAATGGACAACTCTTCGGACATCTCTAATACCCTTGTACCTCTTGCTGGTGCTGGTTCGTCACCTGCTTCAGGTACCAGGGTTCCGACCGGCCCTTTTGACAAGTCTGACCTCTGCTCTTCTCTGACCTTGATTCCGGCTTCTCCCTCAACGGTGCGGCAATTTTCGGATCGCTCGCCCATTCCCAAAACTTCAAATGACACTTCCTTCTCGTTCATCTCAGAAACGACCAACTCGTCACGCACTCCCCTTAAACACTTTGTTTCACACTACTCAATGAACAAAGTTTTTTACTCTAAGACCGACTACTCCAACTACCTATCTTTCCGATCATAGTATTGGTAAAGCTCTCCTATGCCATGTAGGTAAAGATATCTCATTTCACACTCTCAAGAGCGGCACTCGCATCATCACGGTCCAGAATGCTGGCCAAGCTCGCGATCTTTCTCTTCTTACGACCATAGATACTATTCCTATCACTATTGACAAGCATCATTCTCTTAATTCTTGTAGTGGTACTGTCACTTTACCCCACACCATTGTCCAACAGAATTTACAGACATGTGGTGATGACATTTTGGAGCAGCTTGAGCTCCAAGAACTCCTTATCCTTAAAGTTGAAACTTTTGTCCTCCCAGCCAATAAGCGAAGACGTTATCCTTGCAATGTCGCTCATTTAACGTTTGACTGTCGTGAACTCCCACCTTCGGTCTACATTGCAGGTCAACGTTTACAAGTTCGAAAGGTGACCCCTACACTGCAACAGTGTAGAAACTGCTGGTCATCAAGCGAAATATTGCAGGTCCATGGCCGAATGCCCAGTCTGTGGTGCCG
>WNWK01020433.1:0-35863 GCA_009830355.1 Cherax destructor | reverse complement strand
ACAACAAATTTCCAAGAAAATCTCAAAGACAGTAGGCATATTATCAAAGATACGCTATTATGTGCCACAATCGGCTCTCCTTGCACTATACCATTCACTTATCTACCCTTATCTCACTTATGGAATCTGTGCATGGGGATCAACAACATTAAATCACCTTAGACCACTCATAACACAACAAAAGGCTACAGTCAGAATGATAACAAATTCCCACTCTAGACAGCATACTCCACCACTATTCAAAAGTCTAAAACTACTCACCGTATAGAACATTCATACTTATTCTTGTGCCTACTACATATATAAAACTTTACACTCTAATATAAACCCTCTGCTCAAAATTCTCTTCACCAACTTTAATAGGACCCATGACCACAACACAAGACACAGATCACTTTTTGATATACATCGAGTTCATAACAACCTATGTAAAAATTCTATGCACATGAAGGGCCCCAGAATCTGGAATTCATTACGAGTAAATATTAAGATAACCTTGTCTGAAAATCAATTTAAGACAACTCAAAAACCACCTACTCACCCAAAACTAAATAATCATACTATAAACTACTTTGAAAAATGCTCATTATTACTTTCCTATAAAATAATTTCAATTTTTAATAATATGTTACTATTATGTTACCCACTACTCACCCAAAACTAAATACTCATACTATAAGTTAATGTCAAAAATGCTCAATGTTATTTTCCTTAAGATAATCTCAATTTCATAATACCATTCGAGAATCTAAACACCTGTTACAATCTAATATCATCATATAATAATTTTAACAGTATAATATCATCATATTGTAATTTGAAAACAGATTTTAGACTTTGGAGGAGGTGAATGTATTCAGATATTTGGGAGTGGACATGTCAGCAGATGGGTCTATGAAGGATGAGGTGAATCATAGAATTGATGAGGGAAAAAGGGTGAGTGGTGCAATTCAGAGTCTGTGGAGACAAAGAACTTTGTCCATGAAAGTTAAGAGGGGAATGTATGAGAGTATAGTTATACCAACACTTTTATATGGGTGTGAAGCATGGGTGATGAATGTCTCAACAAGGAGAAGGCTGGAGGCAGTGGAGATGTCATGTCTGAGGTCAATGTGTGGTGTGAATATAATGCAGAGAATTCGGAGTTTGGAAATTAGGAGGTGCGGGATTACCAAAACTATTATCCAGAGGGCTGAGGAGGGGTTGTTGAGGTGGTTCAGACATGTAGAGAGAATGGAACAAAACAGAATGACCTTGAGAGTGTATAAATCTGTAGTGGAGGGAAGGCTGGGTAGGGGTCGGCCTAGGAAAGGTTGGAGGGATGGGGTAAAAGAGGTTTTGTGTGCGAGGGGCTTGGATTTCCAGCAAGCATGCGTGTGCGTATTTGATAGGAGTGAATGGAGACAAATGGTTTTTTATACTTCACGTGCTGTTGGAGTGTGAGCAAAGTAACATTTATGAAGGGATTCAGGGAAACCGGCAGGCCGGACTTGAGTCCTGGAGATGGGAAGTACAGTGTCTGCACTCTGAAGGAGGGGTGTTAATGTTGCAGTTTTATAACTGTAGTGTAAAGCACCCCTCTGGCAAGACAGTGATGGAGTGAATGATGACGAAAGTTTTTCTTTTTCGGGCCACCCTGCCTTGGTGGGAATCGGCCGATGTGTTAATAAAAAAAAAAAAAATTCTCTATTATTATGTACATAGTCTTTAAGTTACTAGATTAAGCTGCCCCTAATGCCATGGCATGTCAGTGGCTCTCCTTGCACTCAATTTATATTGTAACTACCAATACCTATGTAATCTGCAATGAAATAAAATTTACTTTACTTTACTTTACTCTTGAACATCGGCAAGAATTTAACATTTCCGCTATTTTGAACTCAGTTTCAAGCCATTTCCAATACTGTTATGGGGTATCATGGACTTGTTATGGGGGCTATGGAGCCCAGCATGTATTGTAGTAATTAAATAACATGAATACCTAATTATATTGAATTATTCAGAATTTGCTATGAGGTCTTAGGTCAGGCCACCCTAAAGACTTCAAAGAGCTGAATTACCTGATTTCTCAATATAATATGTTATAAAAAATATAAATGCACTTTTTGTAAGTACTAGTTGTAAGTTGCATGTCTCATTGTAATAACATAAGATATATTGAGAGTACATGTGGAGATGTGCAAAGTAATGTGTTTATGTTTGAGGGGGAGGAGCTTACAGAGAGACTGTTTTTTCCCACAATCCCTTGTCCTGGAGAGAGAACATGGCTGATGAGTGAGCTGGTGTTGTTGATGCTGATCTTAACTTGGCTTCAGGGCTGAATGAGTGCCCAAAAGGTAATGGGGAGGGTTGTAGATCGATGTTACCATGATATTCTGTGATCTTCAGTGTATCAAGACACTGGAGGGTTAAGAAATGTTGAGAAAAAGAGAGTTAGAGGTGGCAGCTGAGCCATGTGCTTTGGGAAAGGCTGATTATATGTTTAGGAGTGGAGACCTGTACATTATATGTATATACTTCTTAATATAGCTCTATTTTTATAATGTTGGTTTAAATAACCTTTGAGAGGAATGTGAAAGGACCAATAAGTTTTCAGATGCAGCAGCTAAACCTGAGTAAGTATCTTTTAGCCTATAAAAATCCTCCTTTTACCCTAAGACCTTTTAAGTAAATACCCTATGCTAGTACATGTAGAACCTTGATGATAAATAGGGGAAAATAACATAACAAATACTAAAACCAATCAAAATCATCTCTATTTCTGTAATATTCATTCTATCAAATGAGACCAAGAAATCGCAAATGCAACTATAAAAAGCATACGAAAAAGCACTGCAGTCACTGTTTTAATAAAAAATTATGGTCTCATTTTTTTTCTCTCATTATGCACTGTGTGCTGCAGGATTTGTTTCATCTGGTGCACACTTACCACATAGATGTATTCTCTCATATCTAGGCCCAAATTTACCACTCACAGCTTATCTGAGTGAGCTGAGCTCTTGGCATAGAACTACGGTTTGGACCCTCAACTCAAAGCCATAGAACTACGGCATGGACACTGAAAGGGTTAAAAATAGGAAAGGAGAGTTATTAAATGTTGAGTTAGAGGTATCGGGAAGATGGACGGAATATTTTGAGGAATTGTTAAATGATGAAGATAGGGAAGCTGTGATTTTGTATATAGGGCAAGGAGGAATAATATCTTGTAGGAGTGAGGAAGAACCAGTTGTGAGTGTGGGGAAAGTTTGTGAGGCATTGGGTAGAATGAAAGGGGGTAAGGCAGCTGGGATTGATGGGATAAAGATAGAAATGTTAAAAGCAGGTGAGGATATAGTTTTGGAGTGGTTGGTGCTATTATTTAATAAATGTATAGAAGAAGATAAGGTACCTAGGGATTAACAGAGAGCATGCATAGTTCCTTTGTATAAAGGCAAAGGGGACAAGAGAGAGTGCAAAAAATATAGGGGAATAAGTCTGTTGAATATAGCTTGTAAAGTGTATGGTAGAGTTATTATTGAAAGAATTAAGAGTAAGAGGGTGTGTAAAGGTAAAAAGTTGAAAGTGAACATAGATAAGAGTAAGGTGATGAGGGTATCAAACGACTTAAATAAAGACAAATTGGATATCACATTGGAGAGAGGGATTATGGAAGAAGTAAATGTTTTCAGATATTTGGGAGTTGACGTGTCAGCGGAAGGGTTTATGAAGGAAGAGGTTAACCATAGAATTGATGAAGGAAAAAAGGTGAGTGGTGCATTGAGGTATCTGTAGAGACAAAAAACTTTATCCATGGAGGCAAAGAAGGGGATGTACGAAAGTATAGTGGTACCAAACACTCTTATATGGGTGTGAAGCATGGGTTGCAAATGCTGCAGCGAGGAGGCGGCAGGAGGCAGTGGAGATGTCCTGTCTAAGGGCAATGTGTGGTGTAAATATTATGCAGAAAATTCGGAGTGTGGAAATTAGGAGGTGTGGAGTTACTAAAAGTATTTGTCAGAGGGCTGAAGAGGGGTTGTTGAGGTGGTTTGGTCATTTAGAGAGAATGGATCAAAATAGAATGACTTGGAGAGCGTATATATCTGTAGGCGAAGGAAGGCGGGGTAGGGGTCGTCCTCGAAAAGGTTGGAGGGAAGGGGTAAAGGAGGTTTTGTGGGCAAAGGGCTTGGACTTCCAGCAAGCATGTGTGAGCATGTTAGATAGGAATGAATAGAGATGAATGGTTTTTGGGACCTGACGAGCTGTTGGAGTGTGAGCAGGGTAACATTTTGTGAAGGGATTCAGGGAAACCAGTTAATTGATTTAGTTGGACTTGAGTCCTGGAAAAGGGAAGTACAATGCCTGCACTTTAAAGGAGGGGTCTGGGATAGTGACAGCTGGGAGGGACTTATTCTCAGCTGTCGTATCTGAGCGCCTCTGCAAAGACAGTGATTATGTATGAGTGTGGTGAAAGTGTTGAATGATTATGAAAGTATTTTCTTTTTGGGGATTTTCTTTCTTTTTGGGTCACCCTGCCTCGGTGGGAGACGGCCGACTTGTTGAGAAAAAAAAAAAGAGTACGATGTAGATTAGGATAGCAGATGAACAAGGGGGCTTTAGGAAAGGTAGGGGTTGTGTAGACCAAGTGTTTGCAGTGAAACATATAGGTGAACAGTATTTAGATAAGGGTAAAGAGGTTTTTGTGGCATTTATGGATTTGGAAAAGGTGTATGACAGGGTGGATAGGGGGCCCTTGTGGCAGATGTTGCAGGTGTATTGAATAGGTTTTTACAAGGATAGTGAGGCTCAGGATAGTATATATAGGAGAGAAGAAGATTATTTCCCAGTAAAAGTAGGCCTTAGACAGGGATGTGTGATGTCACTGTGGTTGTTCAATATATTTATAGATGGGGTTGTAAGAGAAGTGAATGCTTGGGTGTTGGCAAGAGGTGTGGAGTTAAAAGATAAAGAATCTAAAACAAAGTAAGAGTTGTCACAGTTGCTCTTTGCTGATATTCTGAAGAGAAGTTGCAGAGGTTGGTGGATGAGTTTGGTAGGGTATGTAAAAGAAGAAAATTAGAAGTGAATATAGGAAAGAGTAAGGTGATGAGGATAACAAAAAAATTAGGTGATGAAAGACTGAATATCAGATTGGAGGGAGAGAGTATGGAGGAGGTGAATGTATTCAGATATTTGGGAGTGGACATGTCAGCAGATGGGTCTATGAAAGATGAGGTAAATCATAGAATTGACGAGGGAAAATGGTGAAATAAACCATACCACAGAACTTTATCCATGAAAGCAAAGAGGGGAATGTATGAGAGTATAGTTATACCAACACTCTTGTATGGGTGTGAGGCATGGGTTGTGAATGTTGCAACAAGGAGAAGGCTGGAGGCAGTGGAGGTATCATGTCTGAGGGCAATGTGTGGTGTGAATATAATGCAGAGAATTCGGAGTTTGGAAATTAGGAGGAGGTGCAGGATTACCAAAATTATTATGCTGAGGGCTGAAGAGGGGTTGTTGAGGTGGTTCGGACATGTAGAGAGGGTGGAACTATATAGAATGACTTCGAGAGTGTATAAATCTGCAGTGGAGGGAAGGCAGGGTAGGGGTCGGCCTAGGAAAGGTTGGAGGGAGGGGTAAAGGAGGTTTTGTGTGCAAGGGGCTTGGACTTCCAGCAAGCATGTGTGAGCATATTTGATAGGAGTGAATGGAGACAACTGGTTTTTATGACTTGACGTACTGTTGGAGTATGAGCAAAGTAACATTTATGAAGGGATTCAGGGAAACCGGCAGGCCGGACTTGAGTAATGGAGATGGGAAGTACAGTGTCTGCACTCTGAAAGAGAGGTGTTAATGTTGCAGTTTTATAACTGTAGTGTAAGCACACCTCTGGCAAGACTGTGATGGAGTGAATGATGATGAAAGTTTTTCTTTTTCAGGCCACTCTGCCTTGGTGGGAAATGGCCGATGTGTTAATAAAAACAAAACAAAACAAAAAATATATTTGCACATCAAAACATTTGAGAACTCTACAGTACAGCATTATTATATTTCCCTACATCATATTTGTATACCAAGCATTCGTGAATTTTCAAGATTCGTGAGGTTCTTGATCCCCTAACCCTCGCGAATGTGGAGGGCCTACTGTACACTGCTGATGAACCTCATCTACAATACTACTACACAGCCACATATACATAACCACCAACACTACTACATAGCCACATATACATAACCACCAACACTACTACATAGCCACATATACATAACCACCAACACTACTACAGACACTACTACACTACTACACAGCTACATATACATGACCACTAACACTACTACAAAGCCACATATACATGACCTACACCACCACTACACAGCCACATATACATGTTCTACAACATCACTGTACTATACACAGTGCCACATATACAGGACCTACAACACCACTATACAACCACATGTACATGTCTTACAACAACACTGTACTATACACAGAGCCCCATATACAGGATCTTCAATGCCACTATACAGCCACATATACATGACCTACAACATCACTGTACTAAATAGTAGACACACATACATGACCTACAACAACACTGTACTATACACAGAGCCACACACATATACATAGCCTACATCATTGTACTATACACAGAGCCACATATACATGACCTACAACATCACTGTACTATACACAGAGCCACACATACATGGCCTACAACATCACTGTACTATACACAGAGCCACATATACATGACCTACAACATCACTGTACTATACACAGAGCCACATATACATGACCTACAACATCACTGTACTATACACACAGCCACATATACATGACCTACAACATCACTGTACTATACACACAGCCACATATACATGACATACAACATCACTGTACTATACACACAGCCACATATACATGACCTACAACATCACTGTACTATACACAGAGCCACATATACATGACCTACAACATCATTGTACTATACACAGAGCCACATAGGAAGAACATCAATAGAAACCAACCTCTCACGATAAAGACTTGGAAGATGAATATCTTCTTCACTTTCTTCAGTTATTGTCTCTGGGTTAGAAATTAAAGAATTTCTAAACATGTCGCTCCAAACATCCAGCACATCACTTGCTGCTGCCATAAACTCTCCATGTTTCTGTAGAGAATAAAGAAATTAAAGTAATTTAATTTCAGTGAAGAGGCAGGGCCAGGAGCTATAACTTGACCCCTGCAACCACAAATAGGCGAGTACAAATGGGTTAGTACACACACAGGGACACTGCGTGCGCGAGTCACAACTTTAGTTCTCCGTGAATATAAGTGTTTTTGGGGCTACCCAAGGTAATGCAGGGTCATTAAGTGTGTAAGGGTAGTGAACAATTCTTGAAGCGATTTACAAGTTGCCCTGAGCCACATAAGTGTGGTGAGAGCCACAATTTTATAAGTGTACTAGAAAATGACATTTGGTGGCGCAAGTCAGAGAAGGCAGGCTTAGTGTGGTGCAGGTGACGTTGCCGCATGTGTCACCCAAGAAAGATAATAAAGTGAAATAAATGTGTGACCAGTGAAAGAAATGCAGTGAATAGGTTATATTATATATCGACAAGAAACAGAAGTGGATATAAGCCAGAACATCACATCGAGTTGGACAATCTACAGGCTGCATCGCAAGTATCTCACCTATGTGTTGTTTTCGGGGAGTCAGATGTGAGTTCCAATTAACCGCCAAGTTGTTTGTGAACGGTCCAACTCTCCTAGTACGATAAAGAATAGGATATCAAGTACTCAATAACAAATAGCAATTGGTAATTTATAGTAGAACAGGGCGAGCAGACAGGTGTCTATTAGACTAGGAAGAAGGAAAAGCATAGAAAACATAAAATAGTAAGTGGTTGTGGGTCAGGTCAGGTGGTTGTGGGTCGTCAGGTGGTTGTGGGTCAAGTCAGGTAGGTGGTTGTGGGTCAAGTCAGGTGGTTGTGGGTCAGGTCAGGTGGTTGTGGATCAGGGCAGGTAGAGGAGCACTGTAGACTACGTGTCACACACAAACTCAACATACACACTCATACACCATAACACACAATCCCACCTTCTACTTTTCACACACATAATAAACCAACACTCATATAGTTCCACACACATGCTCAAACCCACACGTAGACCATGCACAATTCCCTTACATATGTATACAGACCCACACACACTCTCCCCTGAACCCTCCCCACCTCTCTCCCACTCCCTCCCCTGATCCCCTCTCTCTCTCACCCTCCTCCCCCCACCTCTCCCTCTTTCCCTCTCCCATTCCTTCTCCCTCCTCCCTCTCTCCCCATATTCCCCCCTCTTTCCCCACCCCACCTCTCTCCCATCTCACCACTGCTTCCAGCTTCTTCCCCTCTCCCTTCACTTCCCCACACACACACTCAGACATATACATCACAAACAACCAAACAGAAATACAAAAGTTTTTCATTCTGTGGCAACCAAAAAAATGGGTTGCCAGAGAGCAGGATGGAAAACAGGGGACTGGAGGATGAGTATGGGAAGGAAGATCGGGTAGCAGAGCCTCATGAAAGGGTCAGCACCACTACCTAAATCTCCTGGATCCTCTGTGGAAGAGAGAGGTCCCTCTTCTTTCATGCTGGCCAAGGAGATTGCTGGAAATAATGTTAAACTCTGTTCCGCCATATTCAATGACTTGTTAGTGGCCAATGGGTTTAATCCCATAATTATCCTAAATAATATACAGTTGATTATGGACCAACCTTCTCAAGAAAGGACGTATGTGCCCTTCACTAGTCCCAGCCATGAGCAACCTGCTTCTTTCACTCACACCCCTACTGAATCGACAGATCCAGTACCAACTCAGTCCACTTTACTACGATCCAACAATGTAATTGTACCAGAGAATGGTGCACAAAATGCCGCTACTGAAGCTGAACCTGTAATACAAATACCTCCACATGAAGTTTCTAATGACTTGGCGAACTCTTCCTTGGAACATCCTATGTCTCCTCCCCATGACAGTCCTTTGAGATCAGAACATGGTTTTGACACAACGCATGACTCAGAGGACTCTGATGCTTCTTTAGATGTCTCTATCTCCAGTGAGGAAGGGGTCATGGTCAATACCCAACAAACTACTCAAGATTATGCTTCTTCCCATGATGACTCGAGTAGGGACTGTATAACCCCTGTGGTTTAGCGCTTCTATTTGATTATAATAATAATAATCGAGTAGGGAGAGTGTGCACTCGGTAAGAACTAGCACTCGCAATTCAGGAACCATTCCTAAGCCCCCCCCGGACATTTGCGAAATACAAGAAATAATGGGAATAAAAATCGTACAAGTTAATATCAAACAGTTCTTTAACAACCGTTTCCTCCTTGAGGTTGAATTGTGTAACCACAACCCTGATATAATCCTCCTAAATGAGACAGCTGTAAGGGAAGACCAACATATTAAGTTATGTGGGTATTATACTATAGAGAAATCGAGAGGGCCCTTCAGTGGAGTGGCCATCCTAGTTAAAATAGGGTATGCATTTCGCCCTATACATTTTGACGAGGACAACATTCTTGCTGTAGAACTGACGACCTCATATGGTCCGTTAATAGTTGCTACTGCCTATTTCCCTCCTCGGCAGTCATATATAGCCTCTATCCCCCTGCATGGGTTACTTAGTAGAAATGTTCCCACTCTCCTAGCTGGTGATTTTAATGCCCATCATCCTGCATTTTTCAACTGTGGAGTCGGAAATCAACGAGGTGACTTAAAAGGAAATCAGTTATTTAATATCATGTCAGCGAGACACCTCTCCTTTCAAGGTCCCTTTTTTAAAACATTTGTAGGCCACCATCCAGGGACACCTGACATAGTCTTGACCAATAGAGATTGTGACCTCTACCACTGCAGGGTCTCCCCTGGTGGCGATGTGGGTTCCGATCACATCCCAGTTATCATCACTCTGCAGGCGTCACCGTTTAGGATTACCACTCCTCCAAAAAATAACTTAAACTCTCTGGGATTTGACCCATTCAGGGAATTCCTGGGCCATGATGATACCATCTCACTTGATGGCCAGCCTCTCAATAAAATCGATGACGCATTACACTCTTTGCATGATCGTATACTAGAGGCAACACGTGCAACTTGTCAAACAACAACATCCAAAATATACCAGCAATATAAACCTACTTCCGAAATACGTGACTGCATGAGGAATTATCAAACTGAATGTACCAGACATCTACTCACAAGTCAGCCAACTCGGGCTATACTGCAGATGTTGAGGAGAGAACTAATTACTTCGATTTCCCAGCATAAGAACGAATTATGGAAACATCTTGTTCAACAAGCACACCAGTATAAACGTCAACCGGAAAAGTTTTGGAGCAAGATTCGTCAGTTTTTAGGGGCTAAACATAAGGCTGCCAACTATCTTACATACATTTTTACTGACGAAGATGATGAAGAAATCAACATAAAATTAGAAGACCCACAAGACCAAGTTAATTTGATGGGTGAGGTGTGGGAGAAAATTCTCACCCACAATACGAGTAGAAGATTCAATAATATCCACTATCAATGGGTCAATACATGGAGAGATGATAACCTACATGATCTCCAACCGCTCCCGCTGATTGATATATCTTCTCCTGAAGAGGACCATCCTCTCACTAGACCAATCTCCCTCAGAGAAATGTGTCAAGTTATAGGTAAAATGAGGAACAAAGCACCGGGTTTATCAGGCATAACTGTCAAGCAAGTAAAATACTTATCTAGGAATTATAAAGAAACTCTGGTCAACATCTTTAATGCCATTCTGGCCACTGGACATTTTCCAATTGCTCTTAAAACAGCGAAGATGATTTTTATTCCCAAACCAAACAAAGATGTCCATAAACCTGATAATTATAGACCTATTTCATTATTAGAGGTCACGATTAAAGTCCTGGAGAAAATTATTGCTAATAGACTAAATTATTACATGGAATACAATCACCTTTTACTGAGAAACAGTTTGGTTTCTGCACTCATAGAGGGACCCAACATGCCATAAATATAGTTTACGATGCTGTTGCCAGCTTGCGGAAGCAGGGCAATCTTGCCCTTATTGCCACCAGAGATGTTCATAAAGCCTTTGACAGCTTATGGCATGATTGCCTCATTTTTAAACTGATTTTCCCTTTCTTTAGTGGTAAGACAGCTGAACCGTTTATATCGACAGCTAGTGTACCTCAGGGCTCGTGTCTTAGCCCAATATTATTCAATATATATGTAAATGATCTACCTCAACCTGTGTATAATTGTTGTGATAAAAACACAGGCCTTATTCCTAGGCTTTATTGAACACAAAATCCATGGTACATGTCTGCAACAGAAGAAAATACATCTAATCGACTGCTGCTGCAGGACAGGTGATGTAAGGTGCATATGTCCTCAGAAAAGCTATAGCTACTGGCGACATATTTAAGCTTACCATGTAATCTGCATCACGAATGTATCTGTGTAAGAGAGAGAGACCACACGCCATGCTGGCCATCGCTGTACTGTTTGTTGTTATTGTAAGGGGCCCCTGAGGTGGTGCAGTATTGTGTCCTGCTGTGGCTCCCCACAAGAGCGATATCACTACAATCTCCCCCTTCTAAAATATCAGATACAGTAATCCTCCAAACGGTTAGGTTGGTGACGTGTACGTCCAGACCTTCGTAGCCCTTGAGCCTCTTCACCGGGTTCGGTATTTTCTAGCGGGGTTTGACTATCTGCTGGAGCGGCGTCCTCTATTTCAATAGGGGTAGCCTGAAAAGGCTTCCCTGGAGAAACCGAAGCATCTTTCGCAACATCTATTGGTGTATCTTGAGATTCCACACTAACATTGGTTTCAACTGGGGCTAAGTGTCTTGTAGATACAGTAGTCTCTTCACCATTTTGGTAGCGAATGTGGGCATAATGCGGATTAGCTTGTAGGATCTCTACCTCTTCCACTAAAGGATCCGTCTTGTTCATCCTACGGTGACTCTTCAGGAGAATGGGTCCAGGGTGACATAACCAGGTGGGCATGGAGGCTCCCGTAGAGGAACGACGTGAATAGTTGAAGAGTCTCTCATGAGGGTAGCATTAGTAGCTGTGCACAGCAATGATCTAATAGAGTGAAGGGCATCAGGTAAGACAGTCTGCCAGTGTTGAACCGGTAGATTGCGAGATTTCAGTGTCATTGTAACTGACTTCCATATAGTACCATTGAACCGCTCCACTTGACCATTGCCTTGAGGGTTGTAGCTTGTTGTTCTGCTGCAAGCAATCCCTTTGTTAGCCAAAACTCCTGAAGTTCATTACTCATGAACGAGGATCCCCTGTCTGAATGGATATAGGCCGGCATACCAAAAATAGCGAATAACTGGGAAAGACAACTGATGACAGTTGAAGCAGTCATATTTGCACAGGGGAACACAAAAGGAAACCTAGAATATTCATCTACTATGTTAAGGAAATACCTATTCTGGTTTATGCTTGGTAGAGGTCCTTTGAAATCTATATTCAGTCTCTCGAAAGGCTGGGTGGCTTTTATGAGATGAGTTTATCTGGCTGGTGAAAGTTTGGCTTGCACTCTGCACATACTCTGCATGATCTGATCACTTGTCGCACCTCTTCCACTGAGTAGGGCATATTCTTAGATTTAACAAAATGATACAGGCGTGTAACTCCTGGGTGACACAAGGCCTTGTGGAGCTCTGAGAGTGATTGCAAATCATGACATGCTGCTCCACAGTGGGACCTAGAGAATGCATCAGGTGAAATGTTTTCTTCACCCGGTCGATACAGAATATCAAAGTTATAACACGATAGTTCCATCCTCCAGCGTAATATCTTGTCATTCTTGATCTTACTTTTGTGCTTCTTGTCAAACATATACATCACGGACCGTTGGTCAGTCCTTACAGTGAAATGTCTGCCTGTTAAATAATGCCTCCAGTGGCGAACTGCTTCTGTGATAGCCTACAGCAGCATAGCACTTCTCTGATCCTTGAAAAGTTCTTGAAAAGAAAGCTACGGGACGTCCTGCCTGAGATAGGACTGCAGCAATGGCAACTTCAGATGCATCCGTTTCCACCTCGAATGGTAGGGACTCATCAATGGCCTGAACTACTGAGTTTTCAATGTCCTGTTTGAGAGTATAGAAAGCAGTTTCTGCTTCCTTTGTCACAGGAAATATCGTGGTAGCACTCAGTGGGCGAACTTTACTTGAATAGTTGTAGATCCACTGTGAGTAATAAGCAAAAAGACCAAGAGTTCTTTGGAGTGACTTTTTGTCTTGGGGCATTGGAAGTTCCCGTAGAGGTCGAAGTCTTTCAGGGTCTGGGGATATTGCACCTCCTTCCACCACATAACCAAGGATGTTAAGCCTTTTAGTGGAAAAAGTGCACTTTTCTTCATTGTAACTGATATTTTCTTCTTGGCAGCTTCCAAAAACTTATCAAGGTTTGCATCATGTTCCTCCTGGGTCTTGCCACAAATGGTAACATTATCTAAATATGCATAAGTTCCCATAAGTTGCTCTTCCTGAATGAGTGAATCCATAATTCGTTGGAAACAGGCTACCCCATTGGTAACCCCAAAAGGGACTCTGGTAAACTGATAGAGGCCGTCACTAGCCTGAAACGCTGTGTATGGTTTATCTTCATTCCTTATAGGGACTTGATGATAGGCACTTCGTAGATCAATTGTGCTAAACACATAGTACTGAGCAATTTTGTTCACTGTATCATCAATTCGAGGTAGAGGGTACCCATCAAGAAGTGTAAATTTGTTGATTGTCTCAGAATAGTCGATAGCCAGCCTCCGTTTCCTATAATCATCCTTGACAACAACGACCTGTGCACGCCACGGAGAATTACTTGGTTCTATAATACCCTCCTTCAGCAGCCTCTGAGTTTCTTTTCAATGAACATCCTATCTTCATAAGAATAGCGGCGTGACTTAGCTGATATAGGATGACAATCCGCAGTAAGATTCGCAAACAGCTTTTGTGGGTCTACCCTTAAAGTGCTAAGACCACAGACAACGAGAGGAGGCAGTTCACCTCCATATGTTAAGGTAACACTACCATGACGCTTCTGAAAGTCCTGACCAAGGATCACATCAGAGCACAGTTGTGGCAGAACAGCTAAATGTACATCTTGATAATCCCTGTCATTAACTCTAAGGTTTACCTTACAAAACCCTAACGTCTGAATAGAGAGAGATGTTGATGCCATGGAAACGGTACCTGATGAGTGATGTACCGTCAAGGAGTGGCGTTTAACTACGTCAAGGTTGATGAAACTCTCTGAGCTGCCACTGTCAATCAGACCATCTACTTCTGTTCCTTTGATGAACACTTTCACAACTGCCTTTGACAGTGAATTTGGAGCAGCCGCAGAAGTCACTGTTGCTAGAGTCGCCTGGTCGGAATGCGTAGAAGCACTAGCTCTTGTTGATGTATTAGCACGACATACTTTAGCAAAGTGACCTTTCTTATGGCATTGATGGCACATTGCTTCACGAGCCGGACACTTTGGACGTGGATGTCTTGAAAACCACAAAAGAAACACTTTGTGCCTGCAGCTGCTGTCACTGAAGCAGGTTCCACGGTAACTTCATTAAAAGAGTCTTGGTCGGGAGTTACAGCACTTACCACTCGAGAAGGCTGGGTAGTACTGTACACTTCAGAATTCTTCTGGGCTGAATCTAATGCTCTTGCCTGGTCAAGGGTAGTGGCTAAGTCCAGAGTTTTATTCTCCAATAAACGCTGCCTTATTATTGGTGATTGCAGGCCACTGATAAAAGCATCCCTGATGGACTCTTCACAATACTGAGAAGCTGTCACCGCTCGGAAGTTACAGTCCTTACCTAATATTTTCAATGCTTGAAAGTATTCCTCTAAGGATTCACCAATCTGCTGGCGGCGAGTTGCAAGACGATATCGTGCAAAGATTCCATTTGTGGGCTTAATATACTGAGACTTGAGGGCATTGATAGCATCTTCATAGGTATTACACTCAGAAATAACCTCATAGATTTTAGGTGACACAAAGTTGATGAGCAGGCTTAGTTTATCTAGATCTTCCTGAGGAAAGGCTCTCAAGAAGTTTTCGAAAGTCTTAAACCAGTGCTTCCATTCCTGAGCAGCCGTTGATACACTGGGGTCAGAGTCTAGCCTCTCAGGTTTCAGTAAACGCTCCATGTTGCTGTGTAGTCTAGCTCAGAATCGCCACCAGGTAGCCCAGGATATTTGTGTTCAATAAATTGTTGTGATAAAAACACAGGCCTTATTCCTAGGCTTTATTGAACACAAAATCCATGGTACATGTCTGCAACAGAAGAAAATACATCTAATGACTGCTGCTGCAGGACAGGTGATGTAAGGTGCATATGTCCTCAGAAAAGCTATAGCTACTGGCGACATATTTAAGCTTACCATGTAATCTGCATCACGAATGTATCTGTGTAAGAGAGAGAGACCACGCGCCATGCTGGCCATCGCTGTACTGTTTGTTGTTATTGTAAGGGGCCCCTGAGGTGGTGCAGTATTGTGTCCTGCTGCGGCTCCCCACAAGAGCAGTATCACTACAATAATGATACAATTATTACCCAATTTGCTGATGATGTAATTCATGTAGTTTCGTCCACCCCTGTCACAGGTAAATATAAGTATGAGAAGGTCATAGAAAAAATGAATATAGAACTACGTAGAACAGCGAACTGGGAGAGGAAATGGCGTATTACTACTAACCCAGACAAAGTTCTTATCAGTACAATTGGTTGTTTTTCCTCCACCATTGAAGATAAAGGGGGTATCTCCATCAGAGATATACCTATAGCCATTCATAATCCTAATAAGATACTGGGTTATGAGATAGACAGGATACTTCATTCGTCTTCCCATGTCACCAAAAAGATAAATTTAGCCAAAGCTCAACTTGCCACTCTATTCAGATTTAAGTCAGCTCCATTTTACGTGAAAAAGCACCTGTATAAGATGATGATAAGACCCTTACTTGAATATCCGTGTGTGCCTTTGTCATTAACAACAAAAACAAACATGCTTCAACTACAACGAGTACAGAACAAAGCATTCCGTTTTATTACAGGCACAAGGAGAAGAGATAGAATTCGAATGGCTGATCTACACGTTCAACAAGACATTGTTGCAATGAATGTTCGGCTTGATCAGTTGAAGAAGAGGCAACTATATTCCATGCAAGACTTGTATCTCCCAGACAGAAAACATCCTACCTATTTTGCCAATACCACAGACTACGTTATTAATGCAGCTCCCCATAGAACTCAAAGGATGACCCTCCACCAGCGAGTGAGAAGATTTATACATAAGGATGATTTTCAACGACCCAAGATCTTGAGTGACTTTCCAGAAGATCCAGATGAATGGGTAACACCAGAACCTTTTTATGTCTATTGATATCACTTCTAACCCAAGTTCTGGTGATTTCTGTTTTTACTTCACAGCCATTACATCCAATTATGTAACAGTGTCAATAATACAAATGTTGGACACCACCTTTGCAAAGCACGCAGGCCAGTATTTCTAGATAGCAGTTTTTATAACCATCACTCGCCCTGCTATCGTCCTTGAATTTAAATTCAGCAATTATTTAAAAAAAAAAAATTGCACTTAGTATAATACCCTTTACCAATGCAGAGTCATGCAATTATAACTTTGTTATACCTGTGTGACACTGTTGGGTAAATGTTATGCCCTATCTGAAATATTAACTTGATATTTACCTGGAGTTTACCTGGAGAGAATTCCAGGGGTCAACGCCCCCGCGGCCCGGTCTGTGACCAGGCCTCATGTTGGACCAGAGCCTGATCAACCAGGCTGTTACTGCTGGCCGCACGCAGTCCAACGTACGAACCACAGCCTGGCTGGTCAGGTACCGACTTTAGGTGCCTGTCCAGTGCCCACTATACACATATATATAATGCAGCAAAGTGGTTGGGCCACTTACCTTTTTTATCCTCCATCCTCACCAACTTCCCCCCCTTTTTTTTTTCTAATTTCCATCCTTACCTATCCTTCTTCCTTCCCCATCTTACCAAAGCTCTGGTCAAATAAGTCCAAAGGGATAACATTCGCATTCCTGGCTAAAACCTGATTACCTCCCATCTCCCCCAGGCGCTGCATCACCCCTGCTAGCTCAGCACTCTCCCACCAGTGTAATGATAACAGTTAGAGATTAATGGGAGGGAAGCAAAAAAGACCAGTGGGGGAGAAGAGGGACGTGTTGGCGATACAACAAAAGGCTACTGGGGTAGGAGGGTGTCCTTGGTGGGGGAGGGGGGGTACAAAAAGAACACAACGTACAAGGAAAATCAGCCACATTTATTACCGAATTTATCCTCATGCTCGCATAGTTTCCAGTATCAATAAATTAATTCCAATCACTTTTCCTCGACTACCACCATACAGTCTAGTTCTATAAATGTCCGAGTATCATAGATTGTCATAATTAGCCATGACCGATTAGATTTTAAGCGATAATTCAAGTTGAGTGGGCAGAAAATATATATATATGATATGACGATGTAGCAAGTGGTGTGTTATATACAGCATCATCATGTGTCGTTTAGACAGTCTATTAATAAGCGAAGTCAGTTCCTTATATTGGTGACAGAATCATACACACATACTACTCTCACATTGTACATTTTTTGAGTATTGTCTTTAAGAAATTTGTATTTTTTTAGATGTGTCTATTACAGCGGAAAAAGTGGAAAATGTTCTTAATGTTATTAACCAAAAGTCAGGTAACAAAATTTATTTCCACTGGAGCCGTCGCCCAGGATGCCACCTACACAAGTTGACTAACACCCAGGTCCCTACCTATTTAATATTATAAGATCAGAGGTATACAATACTGACAGTTTACAAAGAGACGTTTCGCCTACAAAACTAACTTCTTCAGTAGGGACATAACGGATAAATATACCCAGGTATTACACATGTGCCTTATCTACCAGTTTACAGCTAGGTAAATAGGGGCAGCAAATGTAAAGCAGCAGCGGTGCTGTGGAAAATATTGGTATTTTCCGAAAGTTGTAATTGATAAACTTTCCAATATGAATAGATATCATTCATGTGTTGCTGGTGGCTTAACATTAACTGAAAGGAACCAACGAATTCACACGCATGCGCGAGATGCCTGGGCAGCTGGGCAGAGAGGGGAATAGGCAGAGAGTGAAGAGCGAGCCTAGCGACCCGATTTCAGGTGATGATGGCGAGTCAAATTTGGAGATTCCGGCCACCTAATCGGATTTAATTACCGCCTTTCGTAATGTGGAGGAATATCCAGTGACGGGGGGAATATCGAGTGGGACAATCGGTCCAGGAGGTCCAGTAATCGGACAATAATTGTGAAATAAGGTGCCACCAGCGAGTGACGCGGTCATAGGCCTATTTGAACTGAGTGAAGTGACCATACGGCAGGATAAAGTCGTAACCCTGATGTTGGGGAGTTCATCTTAGAAGAGACTGAAATATATTCGATGAACTTTGGGAAATGGTGAAAATAGTGAAACCGAGTTTTAAATAATCAGGGGTTGATTGTACTGGGTGAGTCTGGCTTGGGTACGCCATGCCCCGACCGCCATATTGGATGTGATTGAAATGAACTAACATATCGCAAGTTATCTACTCGAAATTCAAGTATCGAGACTGTGAATGTGTATAAACTAGTGGGGCATTAAGCCAGGATACACGTAATATGTAAAGTTATACGTATAAACAGTACAAAAGGTCGGATTAGTGCGAGGATCTGATTCGCTACCCCGACCAACCACATGTTAACGAACGCTCGGTCTCGTGGGCGTATAAGAGTGTACGGAAATTAACCTTCCTTGACTCGACGAGACAGCTAATACCATCGCGATCGAATCAGATCGCAGGAGGACGTCAACAACGGAACGACTCCTCATCTAAAGCTAAGTACACTGCTGTTTACTTTGTTATTGGCCAATGATATTGTTACGCACAGTAGATGTACTTTAACTAGGTCAACGATCTACGATACACCGCTATGATGCTGTTAATTAGGTGAGTGTTGGTCATGTTAATTGAACCATGTGTCCTCTACCTCTTCTCCGTGTGATCAGTTGTTCCACAACCAATACAGTCCACTTAAATTTAACGTAATATAGCTATAATAAATGATCTTCTCAGATTTATTTATACTGGTCCAGAGTGCAGTGGGCGAACGAGAATATTGAAGGTACCCCCTCGGTGCGGCCAGGAGCGGGTAAAGTTCTCACATACCTTAAAGGGAATGACTGCGGTAAAATTTATACGAGTCGGTCGTCTCCCTGGGAGTTTGTTTATTGCTAGTGGCGGTGTCCCAGATAGACTTCTCTCACAATTCCCCACAGGTGCTATTGCCAGGCTGAAGCCTCTCCATAATATCTATCAGTACCCAAAACCCAATAATAATAATAATAATAATAATAATAATAATAATAATAACAGTAATAACTCAATATTGAGACAATTTTCCCAGCCCCCCTCACAACCAGACTGCCACCCCTGAACACCTCCTATATAGAAATTTTGGAGCTGTGCCGTGTAGAGAGACTTACCAACGGAGGTTTCTACAGCAATGTGACTAAAACCTGATTTACACGTATTACCGGCCTTATGATGATTACTAATGCGATAAAGTCACAACTGACAGTATTACTTGGTGAAATCTTCCCTAAACATTGTTAGATAGGTAAACAAGAATGGTGGAGAACTGCAGTAGTCTTATTGGCCTTTGCTAAGCAGACTTATATAATAAAAATGTTTCCTATGGACCGGACCCCGCGAAGCACATCAGTATTTAATGCTTGTTGTTTGTCTTGTCTCTCAGTGCCTCTACTTGTTACACCACTTTTGACTTTGTGAGTCTCAGGGTGCTCGTTCACTAGATAACACTGTGTATCTCTGAGTTGTTAGTACTTGGGTATTAACTGACTTGTATGCATCCCAACTACGGAAAGACGTACAAAGAACCTCAATGAAAAGTAGAAACATTTAGGTGGCAGCACGGTCAGAAAAAAGGTATCCCCGTATTCCATAAGCTCAGCCCCCTCTACCTCATTTTACATAAAATGAATATCGGAGGTTGGTCGCAGAATTACAGTGAAGCAGAATGTAAAAATATGTATACTACATATTTGTTTGTATGCATGCACATGTGTATGTATTGTGTATATGATTTTCATGTATGTGTGAGAATATATATATATATATATATCGTGCCGAATAGGCAGAACTTGCAATTTTGGCTTAATTAGCAACGTTCATCTTAACATATAAGACAAGCGAAAATTTGTGTATGCAATAATTTCGCGAAAATCATTCGGAACCTAACGAAAAAAAATATATTTCATTGTGTTTGTTTATTAATAAATTATTGTTAACGTATCTAAAATATATTTAGTTGGGTTAGGCTAAATTAAATTGCGCTTGTTGTAATAAGGTTAGGTAGGTTTTCAAAGTTTCTCTTGGTTCAAAATTATAAATTTTTACATTAATATAAATGAAAGAAATATATCTTTAAACGTATAAGAGAAATTTTTAGAAAGGACTTAATTTTAAAGGAGTTCTTGCTAATTGACGAGTTTTACCTAATCGGCACGACATATATATATATATATATATATATATATATATATATACACACACATACAAGAGTTCTTATGCATACAAATATGCGCGTGCGCACACACATACACACACCCCACCAAGTGTAAAGTCATGAAGATTGGGGAAGGGCAAAGAAGACCGCAGACGGAGTACAGTCTAGGGGGCCAGAGACTACAAACCTCAATCAAGGAAAAAGATCTTGGGGTGAGTATAGCACCAGGCACATCTCCTGAGGAGCACATCAACCAAATAACTGCTGCAGCATATGGGCGCCTAGCAAACCTAAGAACAGCATTCCGACATCTTAATAAAGAATCGTTCAGGACCCTGTACACTGTGTACGTTAGGCCCATACTGGAGTATGCAGCACCAGTTTGGAACCCACATTTAGCCAAGCACGTAAAGAAGCTAGAGAAAGTGCAAAGGTTGGCAACAAGACTAGTCCCGGAGCTAAGGGGTATGTCCTATGAGGAGAGGTTAAGGGAAATCGACCTGACGACACTGGAGGACAGGAGAGATAGGGAGACATGATAACGACATATAAGATACTAAGAGGAATTGACAAGGTGGACAGAGACAGAATGTTCCAGAGATGGGACACAGCAACAAGGGGACACAGTTGGACGTTGAAGACTCAGATGAATCACTGGGATGTTAGGAAGTATTTCTTCAGTCACAGAGTGGTCGAGAAGTGGAATAGCTTGGTAAGCGATGTAGTGGAGGCAGGTTCCATACATAGCTTTAAGAAGAGGTATGATAAAGCTCATGGCGCAGGGAGAGTGACCCAGTAGCGGCCAGTGAAGAGACGGGGCCAGGAGCTATGACTCGACCCCTGCAACCACAACTAGGTGAGTACACAACTAACACACACACACACAGAAAGTGCAAAGGTTTGCAACAAGACTAGTCCCGGAGGAGAGGTTAAGGGAAATCGACCTGACGACACTGGATGACAGGAGAGATAGAGGGGACATGATAACGACATATAATTTTTTTTTATTAACACATCGGCCGTCTCCCACCAAGGCAGGGTGGCCCGACAAAGAAAAACTTTCATCATTCACTCCATCACTGTCTTGCCAGAGGCAAGACACTGTACTTCCCATCTCCAGGAATTAAGTCCAGCCTGCCGGTTTCCCTGAAACCCTTCATAAATGTTACCTTGCCTACACTCCACAGCACGTCAAGTTCTAAAAACCATTTGTCTCCATTCGCTCCTATCTAACACGCTCACGCACGCTTGCTGGGAGTCCAAGCCCCTCGCACACAAAAACCTCCTTTACCCCCTCCCTCCAACCTTTTCTAGGCCGACCCCTACCTCGCCTTCCCTCTACTACAGATTTATACACACTCGAAGTCATTCTATTTTGCTCCATCCTTTCTATATGTCCAAACCATCTCAACAACTCCTCATCAGTTCTATGGATAATAGTTTTGGTAATTTCACACCTCCTAATCTCCAAACTACGAATTCTCTGCATTATATTCACACCACACATTGCCCTCAGACATTACATCTCCACTGCCTCCAGCCTTCTCCTTGTTGCAACATTCACAACCCATGTCTCACACCCATATAAGAGTGTTGGTATAACTATACTCTCATACATTCCCCTCTTTGCTTTCATGGATAAAGTTCTCTGTCTCCACAAGTTCCTCAGTGCACCACTCACCTTTTTCCCCTCGTTAATTCTATGATTCACCTCATCCTTCATATACCCATCTGCTGACACATCCACTCCCAAATATCTGAACACATTCACCTCCTCCATACTCTCTCCCTCCAATCTGATATCCAATCTTCCATTATCTAATTTTTTTGTTATCCTCATCACCTTACTCTTTCCTATATTCACTTTTAATTTCCTTCTTTTACATACCCTACCAAACTCATCCACCAACCTCTGCAACTTCTCTTCAGAATCCCACAAAAGCACAGTGTCATCAGCAAAGAGCAACTGTGACAACTCCCACTTTATGTTAGATTCTTTATCTTTTAACTCCACACCTCTTACCAACACCCGAGCATTCACTTCTCTTACAACTCCATCTATAAATATATTAAACAACCACGGGGACATCACACATCCCTGTCTAAGGCCTACTTTTACTGGGAAATAATCTCCCTCTCGCCTACATACTCTAACCTGTGCCTCACTATCCTCGTAAAAACTTTTCACTAACCTACCTACTATTCCATACATATAAAATACTGAGAGGAATTGGCAAGGTGGACAGAGACAGAATGTTCCAGAGATGGGACACAGCAACAAGGGGACACAGTTAGAAGTTGAAGACTCAGATGAATCACAGGGATGTTAGGAAGTATTTCTTCAGTCACAGAGTGGTCAGGAAGTGGAATAGTTTGGGAAGCGATGTAGTGGAGGCAAGATCCATACATAGCTTTAAGAAGAGGTATGATAAAGCTCATGGCGCAGGGAGAGTGACCCAGTAGCGGCCAGTGAAGAGGCTTTGTCTCGACCCCTGCAACCACAACTAGGTGTGTACAACTAGGTTAGTACACACACACACACACACACACACACACACACACACACACACACACACACACGACACTAGAGGACAGGAGGGTTAGGGGAGACATGATAACAACATACAAAATACTGCGAGGAATAGATAAGGTGGACAGAGACAGGATGTTCCCGAGATGGGACACAGAAACAAGGGGTCACAATTGGAAGTTGAAGACTCAGATGAGTCAAAGGGATGTTAGGAAGTATTTCTTTAGTCACAGTTGTCAGGAAGTGGAATAATCTGGAAAGTGATGTAGTGGAGGCAAGAACCATCCATAGATTTAAGACGAGGTATGATAAAGCTCATGGAGCGGGGAGAGAGAGGACCTAGTAGCGGTCAGTGAAGAGGCGGGGCCAGGAGCTGAGTCTCGACCCCTGCAACCACAAATAGGTGAGTACACACACACACACACACACACACACACACACAATCAAACAAACAAATAACTGCTGCAGCATATGGGCGACTAGCAAACCTAAGAATAGCATTCCGGCATCTCAATAAGGAATCGTTCAAGACTTTTTACACCGTGTACATCAGGCCCATATTGGAGTATGCAGCACCAGTTTGGAACCCACTCCTGGCAAAGCATGTCAAGAAATTAGAGAAAGTGCAGAGGTTTGCAACGAGACTAGTCCCGGAATTAAGGGGCATGTCCTACTAGGAGAGGTTAAGGGAAATCGACCTAAGGACACTGGAGGACAGGAGGGACAGGGAGAACATGATAACAACATATAGAATACTGAGAGGAATTGACATGAGTGGATAGGGACAGGATGTTTCAGATATATGACACAGCAACAAGGAGTCACAACTGGAAGTTGAAGACTCAGATGAGTCACAAAATTGTCATAAAATTGTCAGGAAATGGAACAGTCTAGAGAGTGAGGTAGTGGATGCAGGATCCATGCATAGCTTTAAGAAGAGGTATGATAAAGCTCATGTAGCAGGGAGAGAGTGGACCTAGTAGCAACCAGCTTCCGTGAAGGTTCTCTGTACATTTTCTAGGTCAGCAATTTCACCTGCCTTGAAAGGTGCCATTAGTGTTCAGCAATATCCCAACCTAGATATAACAAGTGACCTGAAGAGTGTCATCATGGGCTTGGCATCTCTAGTTTTGAAGGTTCTCATTATTCATCCTCTCATTTTTCTAGCAGATGTGATTGATACAAATTTTATGATCTTTGAAGGTGAGATCTTCCGACATGATCACTCCCAGGTCTTTTACTTTAGTTTTTCTCTCTATTGTGTGGTTGGAATTTGTTTTATACTCCGATGTAGTTTTAATTTCTTCATGTTTTCCATATCGGAGTAATTGAAATTTCTCATCATTGAATTTCATATTGTTTTCTGCGGCCCATTTAAAGATTTGGTTGATGTCCGCCTGGAGTCTTGTGGTATCTTCATTGGAGGACACTGTCATGCAAATTCAGGTGTCATCTGCAAAAGAAGACACGGCTAATATCCCTGTCTATGTCAGATATGAGGATGAGGAACAAGATGGGAGCGAGTAACAGAGCTTTTCACCGTAGCCGCCTCAGACTTTACTCTGTTTACTATACTCTTTGTGTTCTATTTGTTAGGAAGTTATATATCCATCTACCAACTTTTCCGGTTATTCCTTTATCACGTATTTTGTGCGCTATTACACAGGGGTCACACTTGTCAAATACTTTTGCAAAGTCTGTGTATATTACATCTGCATTTTGTTTGTCTTCTAGGGCATCCATGACCTTGTCATAGTGGTCCAGTAGCTGGGACAGACAGAAGCGACCTGCTCTAAACCCATGTTGACCTGGGTTGTGTTACTGACGTGTATCTAGATGAATGGCCATCTTGTCTTCTTAGAACTCTTTCAAAGATTTTTATGAAATGGGACGTTAGCGCTATTGGTCTATAGTTCTTTGCCATTGTTTTACTGCCCCCTCTGTGGAGTGGGGCTATGTCTGTTGTTTTTAGTAACTGTGGGACGACCTCAGTGTCCACGCTCCCTCTCCATAGGATGTTAGGCACATAATAGTGGCTTCTTGCAATTCTTGATGAACACGGAGTTCCATGAGTCTGGGCCTGGGGCAGAGTGCATGGGCATGTCATTTATCGCCTTTTGGAAGTCATTTGACGTTAGGATAATGTCTGATAGGTTTGCGTCTACCAAATTCTGTGGCACTCTCATAAAAAAAATTTAGGTCTTCGACTCTCAGTCTGGTTAGCGGCTCGCTAAAAACTGAGTCATATTGGGACTTGAGTAGCTCACTCATATCCTTGCTGTCATTTGTATAAGACCCATCTCGTTTAAGTAGGGGCCCAATACTGGATGTTGTTTTCGACTTTGATTTGGCATAAGAAAAGAAATACTTTGGGTTTCTTTTGATTTCATTTATGGCTTTTAGTTCTTCCCGCATTTCTTGATTCCTGTAAGATTCCTTTAGCTTTAGTTCGATGTTTGCTATTTCTCTGACCAGTGTTTCCCTATGTATTGCTGATATATTGGCCTCTTTTAGCCGCTCTGTTATTCTTTGCCTTTGCCTGTATAAGGAGCGCCTTTCTCTTTCTAGTTTACATCTCCTTTTTTAAAGGAATATGCCTTGAGCATACCTCCAGTGCCACAGAGTTAATCTGTTCTAGACATAGGTTAGGATCTGTGATTCTTAGGCTATCTTCCCAGTCTATATCATTTAGGACCTGGTTTACTTGGTCCCACTTTATGCTTTTGTTATTGAAGTTGAATTTGGTGAAGGCTTCCTCGCGACTGGTCACATTTTGGCGCTATTATGTTGTGATCTGAGTATATTGTTTTTGATATGGTGACATTTCGTATCAGGTCATCTGTTATGAAGATGAGTCACGTATTCTCAATCTTGTAGGCTCTATTATTGCTGGTTTATGATTTGGTGCAGAGATTTAAAAGCTGTGTGAGTGTGAGTTTCAGCGTCCTGGTATCTCTGCTACCACATTATTTGCAATATTCCTCCATTTTAGGTGCCTTAGGTTGAAATCCCCCAGGTAAACTCCAGGTAAGGTATATACACTGAGAGATATATACCTCTCAGGATAAATACCTTGGCATCTAAATTCACCATGGTGCATTATCAAGTTGGTTAGTGGTATTATGAAACAAATTATTATTTTTTTATATTTTCGGAGAAGCGTCTGAGGGGGATGGGAGGATATCGGGTTTGATCACAGGGAGTGGGGGATAGCTCCGATAACCTGGATCAAGAGCCCTTCACCGGTGTCGAACCTCCCGTGAAGGGATTATGAAGCAAAATCTGCATGGAAATGATTAGACAGATAAATACGGAAAAGGTTGAGACAATATATTTATTAAGTCAAATAATAAAAAGAGACAACACCATGACTGGAACAATACACAAATGACCCGCACATAGGAGGGGAAACTTCCCACGACGTTTCGGTCCGTCTTGGACCATTTACAAAACAGACCCAAACCTCGTCCTGACCTTTTCTCTCCTCTGTGCGGGTTATTTGTGTATTAAGTTACACTTTGATTTCTATTTTCAGCTTGTTTTAGGCCAAGAAGAATAGATAATCCCCCCACCTCAGTGTGTCAACAATGTTCTCTCCAAGAAAATGGCTGGCTGTGTTATTCATATTTACCTTACTGTTCATCAGTTTTCGGAGTTATTTTCGTGCTGGAGGCGTGAGTGAGAGTGTGGGTATAGGCACGAACACTTGGTTAGGGCATTTGTGCCCCAAGTATGCCATGATTAAAATCTCAGACTACAAACAACTTAAATGGCGACCACCATCTCCAAACACCATTTTCTTCACCGACACCAACTGCGCCATCAACTTCTCCACCAGGAAGGTAAGTCGTAGGTGAACTAGTGTAAACAAATTTGAGTGTAAATGGTGGGTAAATTAATGTAAATGATTGATAAACTATTGTTAATGGTGGGTAAAGTAATGTAAATGGTGCATAGTGTAACATGAGTAGATGGTAAAATATGATAAATGATGGGTTAATTAGTGTAAATAATTTATTAACTGTTGTAATGTTTTATTAGTGAAGCTGGAAAAAATATGTAAATGTTTACGCAATAAAAATTATGTAATATAAATTATGCAGTGAGTAAAACAGTGTGCAATTTATATTTGGCACTATTTTACTCAGTGTGTAATATAAATTTATGCAAATATTAGGGCAAAATATATAAATTTACAGTAAATGAAGGGTAAAGAAACCTGGCCCTGTGGCTCGCAGGCTAAAGCTCTCGCTTCACGCGGTGAGGGGTTCGGGTTCGATTCCCAGCGAGGGGTAGAAACATCGGACATGTTTCCTTACACCGGTTGTCTATGTTCACCCATCAGTAAAATGGGTACCTGGGTGTTAGCCGACTGGTGTGGGTCGCATCCTGGGACAAAACTGACCTAATTTGCGGGAAATGCTCAGCATAACAAGCGGCTTTCTATATAGTAGTATGTCACTGATGTCAGCTAGGCCTGTATACCTTGTACATGTACTTGTAGAAATAAAGATATTATTATTATTATTAAATATAATAATAATAATAATAATAATAATAGTTTATTGTGACATGATACACAGTTGTACAAGGAGTTACAGTAATGGGGTGTACATGCCGAAAGCCCCTTGTATGCAGAGCATTATGGGCAAACTTAAAATTAACTTACAATTAATTATACTATGATAGACTAAATGGTCAAAATTATAGTAAACAATTTACAATATAAGTATAATTGATTGTTAGTGTAAATATTGAGTAAATTGTGAATAAAGTGACGTAAATAGATAACTGCCGTAAATCGAACTTAAGATAACGTAAATGGTTGATAAATTAGTTTAAATGTTTGGTGAGTTAATATACCAGTTGGGGAAGTTAACTAACTGTTAGCACATGTATAATGAACTGGTATGTTCCATCACCTGTCAAAGAGAGTGTCTTGGTGCTGGTGAAGGAATCTTCAGCAAATAAATTGACGCTACCCTCCCTTTCCTTGGATTAAACCTGATTATCTTCCATTCTTCAAGTGCAGTATGAAGCTTAGAGCTTTACAATAAAAATAGTAGTAATAATAATAATAATAATAATAATAATAATAATTCACTCCTTCAATTATAGTTAGGTATATGAGTAACAGGGCCAAGTACTGGAGCTCAGCGCTCTGCTCAAGCCTGAGAGTGTTTGATTTTATAATAATAATAATAATAATAATAATAATAATAATAATAATAATAATAATAATAATAATAAAATGCATATTTCTACAAGTACGTGATACAACTAATATAGACCTAGCTGACATCACTGCCATATTATTTCGAAGGTCAACGCCCCCACGGCCCGGTCTGTGACCAGGCCTCATGGTGGATCTGGGCCTGATTAACCAGGCTGTTACTGCTGGCCGCACGTAAACCGACATACGAACCACAGCCCTGCTGATCAGGTACTGACAATAGGTGCCTGGCCAGAGCCTTCTTGAAGACAGCCAGAAGTCTTTTGGTAATCCCCCTTATGTATGCTGGGAGGTAGTTGAACAGTCTTGGGCCCCTGACATTTATTGTGTTGTCTCTTATCGTGCTAGTGGCACCCCTGCTTTTCATTGGGGGATGTTGCATCGTCTGCCGAGTCTTTTGCTTTCATAGGGAGTGATTTTCGTGTGCAAATTTGGGACTAATCCCTGTAAGATTTTCCAAGAGTATATAATCATGTACCTCTCCCGCCTGCGTTCTAGGGAGTACAGGTTTAGGAACTTCAAGCGTTCCCAGTAATTGAGGTGTTTTATCGCAGTTATGTGTGCCGTGAAGGTTCTCGTACATTTTCTAGGTCAGTAATTTCACCTGCCTTGAAAGGTGCTGTTAGTGTGCAGCAATATTCCAACCTAGATAGAACAAACGACCTGAAGAGTGTCATCATGGGCTTGTCTGTACCTCTCTTATGTTGTGATCTGAGTATATTGTTTTTGATATGGTAATATTTCGTATGAGATTATCATTGGTTGGTCCAGTGTGTTCTCCAATCTTGTAGTCTCTATTATTTGCTGGTTTAAGGTGAATTTGGTGCAGAGATTTAACAGCATGTGTGTGTGTGAATTTTTATCTGAGCTCCTTTCTGGGGTTAGCACTGCTGCTGCATTATTTGCTGCATTCCTTCATTTAGGTGTCTTAGGTTGAAATCCCCATTGAGCAAGATGTTTGGAGCATGAGCGGAAGGTTTGCCAGACTGGTAAATTTTCAAAAGCTGTTCCTGGAATTGTTGGGAAGTTGCATCCGGAGGCTTGTATACAACCACAATGACAAGGTTTCGGTTCTCGATCTTTACTACCAGAACATCAACAGAGCGATCCTTTATGTGGGTCTCTGTGAAAACCGCGAACATTACATTTGACTCTGTAAGCAGTCCACGAATGTAAGGTATTTTGTTGTTTGTTGCTGGCTTTAGACCCTGTATATTTACAGAAATGAATGTCGTCATATTGATGGTATACCTGGAGATTACCTGAAGAGGGTTCCGAGGATCAACAAACCCGCGGCCCGGTCTGTGACCAGGCCTCATGGTGGATCAGGACCTGATCAACCAGGCTGTTACTGCTGGCCGCACGCAAACCGACGTACGAACCACAGCCCGGCTGGTCAGGTACTTACTTTAGGTGCTTGTCCAGGGGTCTATTGGTAATCCTCCTTATGTATGCTGGGAGGCAGTTGAACAGTCTTGGGTCCCTGACACTTATTGTGTTGTCTCTCAACGTGATAGTGGCACCCCTGCTTTTCATTGAGGGATGTTGCATCGTCTGCCGAGTCCATTGCTTTCATTTGGAGTGATTTTTGTGTGCAAGTTTGGTACTAATTCCTCTATGATTTTCAAAGTGTATTTGATCATGTATCTCTCCCGCCTGCTTTCTAGGAAGTTTTTTTTTTCTTTATATTTTATTGAAAAAACAATTACAAAACACATGACAATACGGAAACAGAAGACAGAGTGATAACTTAAAATACAAGCACTAACTGTGCTTGGCAAAGCAACAACAAAAGTTAACAAAATTTTCCCTACTTAAGAAAACATACAAAGCATAAAAACAATGCACAAAACCAGAAAAACTTATCACTCAATGCTTACCATCCATGAACAGGAAAAAATAATAACCGTATGTACATAATCCCGAAGGACATAAATCACAAACTTTCTAGGAAGTACAGGTTTAGGAACTTCAAGCGTTCCCAGTAACTGAGGTGTTTTATCGCAGTTATGTGTTCCGTGAAGGTTCTCTGTACATTTTCTAGGTCAGCAATTTCAACTGCCTTGAAAGGTGCCGCTCGTATGCAGCAATATTCCAACCCAGATAGAACAAGCGACCTGAAGAGTGTCATCATGGGCTTGTCATCCCTAGTTTTGAAGGTTCTCATTATCCATTCTGTCATTTTTCTAGCAGATGTCATTGATACAATGTTATGGTCTTTGAAGGTGAGATCTTCCGACATGATCACTCCCAGGTCTTTTACATTAGTTTTTCTCTCTATTGTGTGGTTGGAATTTGTTTTATACTCCGATGTAGTTTTAATTTCCTCATGTTTTCCATATCGGAGTAATAATGTGAGAGCTTTTTTTTTTCCTGCCACTAATATCTGTTGTTTAGGAGTGAAGGCCACTGACTGTATCTCAGCTCCAGAAGAGATTTGAGTTGGTGTACGATTTCTGTCAATTCTTCCCAGCTTTTTTCCCTTCCTGGTGCTAAAATAGAACTCTCTCTCTCTCTGGAGTGGTTGTGGCTACCCAGGTTCTCCCATGGTCTGGTTGTTCTGCATCTTCTTGTACCTTTAGGTGGTATGCCTGGCAATATGAGTTATAGCATTGTCTTTCCTGAACTGAAGAGTGACATATTTCAGCACGGAAAAAAATTCAGGAAGAAAGGTTGCATTTTCCTGCTTTCATGTGGGCACGGCATTTTCTGGAGTGGTCAGAGTTGCATGTCCCATCCGTCTTTCCTGATATTCCATGCCTGCAGATACCTAAGGCACAGAATAATACAAAGCATTTTGGCCACTTAAAGTCAATCTTGTCCCACAAGATGAGATCCACAACAGCTGGCTAATACCAGAATAACTTTTCCTGTTATTCCTTTATCACGCATTTTGTGTGCTATTACACCATGGTCACACTTGTCAAAGGCTTTTGCAAAGTCTGTGTATATAACATCTGCATTCTGTTTGTCCTCTAGAGCATCCAGCACCTTGTCGTAGTGGTCCAGTAGTTGGGACAGACAGGAGCGACCTCCTCTAAACCCAAAATTGATGGATATTTAGATGAGTGGCGATCTTGCTTCTCAGAACCCTTTCAAAGATTTTTATGATATGGGACGTTAGCGCTATTGGTCTGTAGTTCTTTGCTATTGCTGCCCCCCTTTGTGGAGTGGGGCTATGTCTGTTGTTTTTAGTAACTGCGGGACCCCAGTGTCCATGCTCCCTCTCCATATAATGTTAAAAGCACGTGATAGGGCTCTTGCAGTTCTTGATGAACACGGAGTTCCATGAGTCTGGGCCTGGAGCGGAGTGCATGGGCATGTTATTTATTGCCTTTTCGAAGTCATTTGGCATCATGGTGATGTCAGAAAGGCATGCGTCTGCCAAGTTCTGTGGCACTGTCATAAAAACATCATTTAGGTCTTCGACTTTCAGTCTGGTTAGCGGCTTGCTAAAAACTGAGTGATACTGGGACTTTAGTAACTCACTCATTTCCTTGCTGTCATCTGTGCAGGACCCATCCCGTTTAAGTAGGGGCCCAATACTGGATGTTGTTCTCGACTTTGATTTGGCATAAGAAAAGAAATACTTTGGGTTTCTTTCAATTTCTTTTATGGCTTTTAGTTCTTCCCGCGTTTCTTTTTAATTCGATGTTTGCTATTTCTCTGACCAGTGTCTCCCTACGTATTTCAGATATATTGGCCTCTTATAGCCGCTCCGTTATTCTTTGCCTTCGCCTGTATAGGGAGCGCCTCTCTCTTTCTAGTTTACATCTTCTCCTCCTTTTCCTTAAGGGAATTTGCCTTGAGCAAACCTCAAGTGCCACAGAGTTCATTTGTTCTAGACATAGGTTAGGATCCGTGATGCTTAGGCAATCTTCCCAGTTTATATCATTTAGGACTTGGTTTACTTGGTCCCACTTTATGTTTTTGTTATTGAAGTTGAATTTGGAGAAGGCTCCCTCGCGGCTGATCACATTGTGTTGATCTGGGGCTCCCCGCATGCATGTCTGGACCTCTATTATGTTGTGATCTGAGTATATTGTTTTTGATATGATGACATTTCGTATCAGATCATCATTGTTGGTGAAGATGAGGTCCAGCGTATTCTCTAATCTTGTAGGCTCTACTATTTGCTGGTTTAAGGTGAATTTGGTGCAGAGATTTAATAGTTCATCTGAGCTGCCTCCTGGTGTTATTGCTTAATTATATATATATATATATAAATATATGTCAAAGTTTAGTATATATTATTATTACCACTGTTCATTACCTATTTTGATAAGTGTGGCCTGTAGTTTAACATCTTTATTATACACCCCATACCCAACCTGTGGACGGTAATTAAAAAAGACAATGGGTCCAGGGCAAAGTTTTGATAACTGAACAAGTTACAAAGGTAATGAACCATTCACACGTCTACACCCAATCACAGATGAGTTAAATATTAGCTTTATTTACAGTTAGCAAGGTCAGGGTATTTTTCCAGAATGGTTTGTAATATACCACTTTGGATAAAATACTCTGACATATCTTGAACATTTCTGAGTGATTTGTCTCTAAATTTTTAAATTTTATCGCATTCCAGTACATGACGCAGGGTGTCACAATAGTCCATCTGGCGAAGTTTACATTTGCCCCTAGGCAGAACAAGGTTGCTGTAGAGGTTACACAACGCCTGAGTAATGGGAGATAATCAGGCTTGATCCGAGGAAAGGGAGGGTCTACCTAGATTTAGATTTAGATTTTGCCACCGAAGTGGCTAGTTTATTGTGCACCCCATATCCATCCTGTGGACGGTAGCGCAAGAGCATATGGATACACAAAAGGCCTAGGCACTAGGCCCCAAAGGGGTTAACAATTGTACATTTGGGTTTATATCTACATTTCAATTATCTGTTACAAGCAAATTTAGGAAATTTGCTTAGTACAATTGGTATCTTATTTCATGAATAAGATATCTTGACATGTCACATAGGTTATTATACTGGCTATCTCTATATTCCTCAATAAGTGCACAATTAAGCACATAGTGTTCAAGACAGTGACCATATGCCTGATCACATAATTTGCATTTAGTTTGATCATCATCTGTGTCTCCCAAACTGTCAGAAGTACCTGTAGCCAAGCCTAAGCCTGGCCACTACAACATCAGTCAGTCTGTTCACATTGCAAGTTGCTCCATAAACATACTTATCTACGTTCATGTTATCATAGCGGGTTATAGATCTACTCAGGCTTCTAACTGCATTCCTATAGCTATCATTTTCATTATTTATTTCTCTCCTAATATTATTCCTAATGCTAGACACAGATATACCAAAGTTATATTCTACATTCTCCTTATGGGTGCTCTTCTTGGCTAACATATCAACTTTATCATGAAGGAGTAATCCAATGTGTGATGGAATCCATAGCAATTGTACATTAATTCCTTTGTCCCGGATTTTTGAGTATCTATACCTGGTTTCTCCAATGAGCATGTTGTTAGTCATTATATGAGTCAAGAGCCTTCAATGATGACATAGAATCAGTAATGATGATAGAGTCAAGCTCAGTGTCGTAAGTTAGCTTTAGTGCCATTAGGATTGCAAACAATTCAGTTTGCAGTGTAGACTCCCAGTTGTTAATTCTTATGCCTAGTTAAAGTGATTTAAGGAAGGGATTACTAGCAATGAGCTTCTTGGGAGGGACTTGCAGGTATGTGATATTAAATGAACACATCTTCCATGGAGGGGTGAAATGCTCTTGTTGTCTACAGTGATACAGTTCATGCAGGTTGTAAAACTTAATATAATTGCATGTTTTCACAATCCATTTAGATCTGTGAGTATTTACTTCTAGACATTTAGTAAGATTCATTGAGACAGTGTCTGGTTCATTTCTTAACATTCTAATACCAAGTACAGTGTTAATCTCAACAATCCTATCACTGATACTAGTAATACCAAGCTCCTTCCTCATATTAAGAACCTTTGTAGATTTGGGACAGCCAAGAATAATTCTGAGAGCTTCATTTTGCATTAACTCCATCAACATGGGAGCAGCATAATCAATTAAGGACCTAATATAGGCTATGTACATCATTCTCGCGATTCTCACATTAGCACCATAGTTGGGGTTGTAGCCAGCAACAGCTTTAAGAGCATTTAGTCTATCTTTGCATTTTTTATTTAGTTGTGGTATAGTGGATTTGTTAAAGGGTACATCTACACCAAGATATCTGTAAGTTTTAACGTAGCTAATGTTTTCACCCTGCAAATAGATGGGTGGGGGATGTCGTTTGCTTGTTAATATCTTTGTTTTAGAGGAAGATATTACGAGGCCTAGTCGATTACAAATTGCTTGAACTTCATTAAGAACGGTACTCATCTTTTTATGCCCTGTTGTATGGATCATGATGTCATCAACATAGCTTATAGCTATATGTTTAGGTGAGGTAGGTAGAGTATTTAGGAAAGCATTAATCAGAATATTAAATAGCATGGGACTGAGAACTCCTCCCTGCAGTGTACCTAGGGACATTTCTTTAGACTCGCTTCTAAAGCCTTGGTAGAGGACAGAGGATACTCTGTTTGACAGGTATCCTATTATCCAGCAGAGTAGGCTACCACCAATATTCATTTTGGCTAGTTCATGTAGTATAACAGTTCTGCTCGCGATATCAAATGCAGATTTTAGATCAAGAAATGTGGTAAAACTAGTAGAGGTGTGTGCGGTGAGAAAGGTGGAGATACAATTCTGCACATTCTTACCTTTCATGAACCCATAGAGGGAGGGGGAGAGTTGGTGTCTGATTCTATAGTACAGTCTGTTAAGTATCATTCTTTCAAAAATTTTACAAAGACAACTAGTTAAGGAGATCGGTCTAAATGTATGTATGTAGGGTCTACCTCATGGCAGAAATCCTTGGAAATCCTTTGGGAACCTTCAGAAGGTTACCTTACGGGTTTATTGCTTGGTTATAATTATAATAATATTAATATTGAAGGTTAAAGTTGACTTATCATGTTTCTGATTACTAGATCCAACAATATAAGACATACTCCTAACCAATGAAGAGGCTACAAAAGATGAGATAACTTTCACCTACCTGTATATGAGTGGAATGTGTATCTGATTGTCATTACAGTTTCACCTACCTGTGGAATGTGTATATGATTGTCATTACAGCTTCACCTACAATATGGCCGACAAGTATCACATTATGTCACATTGAAAACATAAACTAGGAAGTGATTGTGTTATGGAGCTAAAGAGATCTGTTTGGCATTGCTTGAGGAACGAATTTCCCATTGACTTTATTGGGTAATTCTAGGATAATTTGTTATTTAACATGAAAGCAACTTAAATAAAAGTTTATCTTATATACGCATACACTGCAGGCATGTACATAGCCTATATTAGGTCCTTAATTGATTATGCT